>CAUPSL010001572.1:17500-77500 GCA_963514005.1 Raja brachyura | reverse complement strand
TCATCTCGGTCCTAAAGGATTTCCCCCTTATCCTAAAGCTGTGACCCCTTGTCCTGGACCTCCCCAACATCGGGAACAATCTTCCAGCATCTAGCCTGTCCAACCCCTTAAGAATTTTGTAAGTTTCTATAAGATCCCCCCTCAATCTCCTAAATTCTAGAGAGTATAAGCCGAGTCTATCCAGTCTTTACTCATATGAAAGTCCCGGCATCCCAGGAATCAGTCTGGTGAACCTTCTCTGTACCCCCTCTATGGCAAGAATGTCTTTCCTCAGATTTGGAGACCAGAACTGTACGCAATACTCCAGGTGTGGCCTCACCAAAACCCTGTACAACTGCAGTAGAACCCCCCTGCTCCTATACTCAAATCCTTTTGCTATGAAAGATAACATACCATTTGCTTTCTTCACTGCCTGCTGCACCTGCATGCCTACTTTCAATGACTGGTGTACCATGACACCCAGGTCTCGCTGCATCTCCCCTTTTCCTAATCTGCCACCATTCAGATAATAGTCTACCCTCATGTTTTTGCCACCAAAGTGGATAACCTCACATTTATCCACATTATACTGCATCTGCCATGCATCTGCCCATTCACTCAGCCTATCCAAATCACCCTGCAGCCTCCTAGCATCCTCCTCACACCTAACTATACCCCCCAGCTTGGTGTCATCTGCAAATTTGGAGATGTTGCATTGAATTCCCTCGTCCAAATCATTAATATATATTGTAAATAGCTGGGGTCCCAGCACTGAGCCTTGCGGCACCCCACTAGTCACTGCCTGCCATTCTGAAAATGACCCGTTTACTCCTACCCTTTGCCTCCTGTCTGCCAGCCAGTTCTCTATCCACATCAATACTGAACCCCCAATACCGTGTGCTTTAAGTTTGTATGCTAATCTCTTATGCGGGACCTTGTCGAAAGCCTTCTGAAAGTCTAGATATAACACATCCACTGGTTCTCCCTTATCCACTCTACTAGTTACATCCTCGAAAAATTCTATCAGATTTGTCAGACATGATTTACCTTTCGTAAATCCATGCTGACTTTGTCCAATGATTTCACCACTTTCCAAATGCGCTGCTATCCCATCTTTAATAACTGACTCTAGCAGTTTCCCCACTACCGATGTTAGACTAACTGGTCTGTAATTCCCCGCTTTCTCTCTCCCTTCTTTTTTAAAAAGTGGGGTTACATTAGCTACCCTCCAATCCTCAGGAACTACTCCAGAATCTAAGGAATTTTGAAAAATTATCACTAATGCATCTACTATTTCTGTGGCTACCTCCTTGAGTACTCTGGAATGCAGACTATCTGGCCCTGGGGATTTATCGGCCTTCAATCCGTTCAATTTACCCAACACCACCTCCCGGCTAACCTGGATTTCACTCAGTTCCTCCATCTTATTTGATCCCCGTTCCACTGCTATTTCCGGCAGATTATTTATGTCTTCCTTAGTGAAGATAATAGTCGACCCTCCTGTTTTTGCCACCAAAGTGGATAACCTCACATATAACGCATGTGCTGCCCCGGTGAATCACTTTTATCAAGGCCCTGGCACATCCCTCTTTGTTTCTCCACCCGACAATCCCTCGAATGTCTCAACCACACACACAGACACCTCGTCCCTGTTTCTCAGTCCAGCAAACCCTGCATCTCTCACCAGACCGAGGAATAAGAATTCAAAATATACTCACCTCAATTCTCTGTTGTCCGGATACCAGTTGGGAGTTTGATGGCACCACGGGCATGGGAGCACAATGCTCCAGGGAGTTGGACGTTGGGACCTGGCTCACGGGGCCAGGGGTGTGCACAAACATCCCCCCCCCTCCCCGAACCTCAGTTGCACTATTGCCACTTATACGTCCGTGCTCTCTCTCCCAAAGGTATCCTGCCGACTCTTTGATTTATACTTCCATCCGAATAAAGAGAACTTTAACACTGTCACCCGGATTGTCTGGGGAATTCTTTGCCACAGACGGCCGTGGAGGCCAAGTCAGTGGCACAGAATGATAGATTCTTGATTAGTAAGTGTGTGCCAGGGGTTATGGGGGGGAAGGCGGGAAAATGGGGCTGAGTGGGAAAGATAGATCAGCCATGATTGAATGGCGGAGTGGACTTGATGGGCCGAATGGCCCCATTCTGCTCCTGCCACTTGTAAACTTATGAATTTAAGAATTGGAGAATTCTGTGCCGAGACACCACTTTAGTGAGAAGCAGAACTGAAGGGACGGGCCGAGTGGCCTCTTGCTGCTGTGTTTGGTTCCGTATTTGACAATAGATTGTAGACAATAGGTGCAGGAGAAGCACCTTCGAGCCAGCACCGCCATTCAATGTGATCATGGCTGATCATCCAGGACAAGGGGTCACAGCTTAAGGATAAGGGAGAAATCCTTTAGGACCGAGATGAGAAGGACTTTTTTCACACAGTGAGTGGTGAGTCTCTGGAACTCTCTGCCACAGAGGGTAGTTGAGGCCAGTTCATTGGCTATATTTAAGAGGGAGTTAGATGTGGCCCTTGTGGCTAAGGGGATCAAAGGGTATGGAGAGAAGGCAGGTACGGGATACTGAGTTGGATGATCAGCCATGATCATATTGAATGGTGGTGCAGGCTCGAAGGGCCGAATGGCCTCCTCCTGCACCTAATTTTCTAAGTTTCTATGTTTCTATGTTTCTATCCCCAATCAGTACCCCGTTCCCGCCTTCTCCCCATATCCCCTGACTCCGCTATCTTTAAAAGCCCTATCTAGCCCTGTGTTGAAAGTTACAGGCCCACCGAGTCTGCGAGATTTACTAGAATGTTGCCTGGGTTCCAGCAACTAAGTTACAGAGAAAGGTTGAACAAGTTAGGTCTTTATTTTTTGGAGCGCAGAAGGTTAAGGGGGGACTTGATTGAGGTCTTTAAAATGATGAAAGGTATAGACAGAGTTGACGTGGATAAGCTTTTCCCATTGAGGTTAGGAAAGATTCAAACAAGAGGGCATGACATGAGAATTAAGGGACAGAAGTTTAGGGGTAACATGAGGGGGAACTTCTTTACTCAGAGAGTGGTGGCTGTGTGGAATGATCTTCCTGCAGAAGTGGTGGAGGCAGGATCGATTTTAACATTTAAAAGTAAAGTGGATAGGTATATGGACGGGAAGGGAATGGAGGGGTATGGTCTGAGTGCAGGTAGATGGGACTAGGGGAAAATAAATGGTCGGCACGGACTGGAAGAGCCGAGAGGGCCTGTTTCCGTGCTGTAATTAGAGGGCGTTAGATGTGGCACTTGTGGCTAAGGGGATCAGGGGGGTGTGGAGAGAAGGGGATACTGAGTTGGATGATCAGCCATGATCACATTGAATGGTGGTGCAGGCTGGAAGGGCCGAATGGCCTACTCCTGCACCTATTTTTCTATGTTTCTATGTTTCTATGTAATTGTTATATGGTTATATGGTTATATGGTCTACCCCTTCCTCCACAGACGGGCTGATTGCCTTCAAGGGCTTCCTACACACTGAATTCAGCGAGGAGAACATTGACTTCTGGCAGGCTTGTGAGGACTACAGAAATACCAGGTCCACGGGCAAACTGGCTGCCAAGGCCAGGAACATCTTTGCCGAGTTTGTCACCATCCACGCCCCACGAGAGGTACGCATGTGGGCGGCAGGGTGATGCAGGAGGGAGTTCTGTGTGTAATCCGCACCCTGCATCAGGCTTTCATGTTGGGCTCAGTTAGGGTTGCCAACGGTCCCGTATTAGCCGGGACATCCCTTATGAAGACATCCCTACCAGACTGATTCCTGGGATGTCAGGACTTTCATATGAGGAAAGACTGGATAGACTCGGCTTGTACTCGCTGGAATTTAGAAGATTGAGGGGGGATCTCATAGAAACTTACACAATTCTTAAGGGGTTGGACAGGCTAGATGCAGGAAGATTGTTCCCAATGTTGGGGGAGTCCAGGACAAGGGGTCACAGTTTAAGGATAAGGGGGAATTCGTTTAGGACCGAGATGAGGAAAACATTTTTCACACAGAGAGTGGTGAGTCTCTGGAATTCTCTGCCACAGAGGGTAGTTGAGGCCAGTTCATTGGCTATATTTAAGAGGGCGTTAGATGTGGCCCTTGTGGCTAAAGGGATCAGGGGGTATGGAGAGAAGGCAGGTGCAGGATACTGAGTTGGATGATCAGCCATGATCATATTGAATGGCGGTGCAGGCTCGAAGGGCCCAATGGCCTACTCCTGCACCTATTTTTCTATGTTTCTATGTTATATATGGGGCTAAAGTAACGTTAGCAAATTTGCAGATGACACAGAGCTGGGTGGCAGTGTGAACTGTGAGGAGGATGCTATGAGAATGCAGGGTGACTTGGACTGGTTGGGGGAGTGGGCAGATTCAGTTTTCTGAAGATAAATGTGAGGTTATCCACTTTGGTGGCAAAAACAGGAAGGCAGATTACTATCTAAATGGTGTCAAGTTGGGAAAAGGGGAAGTACAACGGGATCTGGGGGTCCTTGTACATCCGTCAATGAAAGTAAGCATGCAGGTACAGCAGGCAGTGAAGAAAGCCAATGGCATGTTGGCCTTTATAACAAGAGGAGTTGAGTATAGGGGCAAATAGGTCCTTCTGCAGTTGTACAGGGCCCTAGTGAGACCACACCTGGAGTATTGTGTGCAGTTTTGGTCCTCTAATTTGAGAAATTACATTATTACTATTGAGGGAGTGCAGCTTAGGTTTACAAGGTTAATTCCCGGGATGGCGGGACTGTCATATGCTGAGAGAATGGAGCGGCTGGGCTTGTACACTCTGGAGTTTAGAAGATTGAGAGGCTGGATGCTTTGAAGAGAGACCTAGATAGGGCTCTTAAAGTTAGCGGAGTCAGGGGATATGGGGAGAAGGCAGGAACGGGGTACTGATTGGGGATGATCAGCCATGATCACATTGAATGGCGATGCTGGCTCGAAGGGCCAAATTCCCTATCCCTGGATAGACACAGCTTGTACTCACTGGAATTTAGAAGATTGAGGGGGGATCTTATAGAAACTTACAAAATTCTTAAGGGGTTGGACAGGCTGGATGCAGGAAGATTGTTCCCGATGTTTGGGAAGTCCATAACAAGGGGTCACAGTTTAAGGATAAGGGGGAAGTCTTTTAGGACCGAGATGAGAAAAACATTTTTCACACAGAGAGTGGTGAATCTGTGGAATTCTCTGCCACAGAGGGTAGTTGAGGCCAGTTCATTGGCTATATTTAAGAGGGCGTTAGATGTGGCCCTTGTGGCTAAGGGGATCAGAGGGTATGGAGAGAAGGCAGGTACGGGATACTGAGTTGGATGACGAATTGCTGTACACATCTGTCTTTGAGGCTGGGACCACAAATTGGATCGAATGCCCTCGTCTGCTCCTAATTGGTTTGGGAGCAGACGAGGGCATTGGATCCAATTTCGATCCTTTCACGAGAGAGCTAGATAGGGCTCTTCAAGATAGCGGAGTCGGGGGATATGGGGAGAAGGCAGGAACGGGGTACTGATTGTGGATGATCAGCCATGATCACATTGAATGGTGGTGCTGGCTCGAAGGGCCGAATGGCCTCCTCCTGCACCTATTGTCTATAGTCTATTGTCTATCACGTATGACGTCATGCCCGTGGCTCTGTGACAATAGATAGTAGACAATAGGTGCAGGAGTAGGCCATTCGGCCCTTCGAGCCAGCACCACAATTCAACGTGATCATGGCTGATCGTCCCCAATCAGTACCCCGTTCCTGCCTTCTCCCCGTATCCCCTGACTCCGCTATCTTTAAGTCTGTGTTCAAGAAGGAACTGCAGATGCTGGAAATTCGAAGGTGGACAAAAGTGCTGGAGGAACTCAGCGGGTGAGGCAGCGTCTATGGAGCGAAGGAAGTAGGAAACGTTGAAACGTCGCCTATCTCCTTCGCTCCATAGATGCATCTGCACCCGCTGAGTTTCTCCAGCACTTTTGTCTTCTGTCTATTGTCTAGGGGGTATTTTTTTTGTGTTCCTGTGAGGCTGATCCTCTCCACCTCTCCCCCCCCACCCCCCCCTCCCCCCCCCCCCCCCCCCGTCACCAGGTGAACCTCGACTCGCGCACGCGGGAAGCGACATCGTGCGGCGTGCTGGCCCCCACACGCTCCACCTTCGACCTGGCGCAGAAGCGGATCTTCAGCCTGATGGAGACGGACTCCTACCCCCGCTTCCTGCGCTCCGAATTCTACCGCAAGTTGGCCGGCGCCAAGCAGCTCAACGGCCTGGCGTAGGCGGGTGGGCGGGGGGGGGGGGGGGCTCGAGGACTTGCCCCCCTGAAACCATCGCCCTCCGACCCCTCCATCCTTCTGCATGGCAAACCTCCACATCCAGGTTCATGGACTATCTCCCCCAACCCACCCCCCTCCCTAATTTTGCACTTGGGGGAATAAATAACCCAGGACAAGAGGCTGGGGGTCTTGTGTTAAAGAAGGAACTGCAGATGCTGGAGAATCGAGGGTTACACAAAAAGCTGGAGAAACTCAGCGGGTGCAGCAGCATCTAAGGAGCGAAGGAGATAGGCGACGTTTCGGGTCGAGACCCTTCTTCAGACTGGTCAGGGATCAGGGACACGAGAGATATAGACGGTGATGTGGAGAGATAAAGAACGATGAATGAAAGATATGCAAAAAAGTATCGATGATAAAGGAAACAGGCCATTGTAAGCTGTTTGTGGTGTGAAAATGAGACTTGGGTGGGGGAGAGATAGAGAGAGAGAAGGGAATGCCAGGGCCCGAGGGCTGAGGGAGCGGTGGGAAGGGGAAGGGGCAGCCAGGGTTAACAGAATTGAGAAAATTCAATGTTTAAGCCCAGAGGATGCAGACTCCCCAAGCGGAATATGAGGTGCTGTTCCTCCAACTTGCGGTGTTGCTCACTCTGGCCGTGGAGAAGGCCCAGGACCGAGAGGTCGGATACGGAATGGGAGGGGGAGTTGAAGTGCTGAGCCACCGGGAGGTCGGGTTGGTTATTGCGGACCGATCGGAGGTGTTCAGTGAAACGATCGCCCAGCCTCCGCTTGGTCTCACCGATGTAGATCAGCTGGCACCTGGAGCAACGGATGCAGTAGATGAGGTTGGAGGAGGTGCAGGTGAATCTCTGTCGGACTTGGAAGGACAGCTAGGGTCCCTGGGGGTCTTCTCTGCATTTCCTCCCTCCAGGATATGCTCCTCTCCAGCAACTATCCAGGGAGCGGATGGAGGCGATGGGCCGAAGGGCGGTTAATTTATTGTGGACTTGGGCGAGGGAGCTATTGGTTTGGACGGGCAGACTCCTGTTTTCTGGAGGGGCAACTGCGAAGGCCAGCGTGGGACTTGGAGTTTGGACGAAGAGTTATCGGAGGGGGTGAGTGCGTAGTTTTTGGAGTGAGGGGACCCCCCCCCCCCCTCCCCCCTCTCTGTCCTCCTCGCCTACTCCTCGATGCTCAGAACCCCGGCAGTCTCACCACCGTCGATCAACTTGCCGGCATGAACGCGTTGGGCCGATTGGCCCGTTTCCTTTGCTGGGCGGCCCAACTCTGGAATGGTCTTTCAAGGAATCTCTGCACAGTACCTGGACTTAAAATTCGGTCGCCTGCCCACATTCTTCGGAGAGGGAGATCAATTCAAAGCAACAGTCAAACAAACGTTATTGTCATTTAGAAATACATCGATATATGCAGTTCCAAACGGAATTCCGTTGCATTTGGCTCCCTGTGCAACACGATAATTAACAGAAGGATAAACATGGATAAAAGGATAATGGTGGCAGCCCATTACACGGCATTCAGGAGTCTGATGGCTCGTGGGAAGAAGCTGTTGCAGAACCTTGATGTTCTGCTCCTTATGCTGCGATATCTTTTGCCCGAGGGCAGCAGAGTGAACAGTCCGTGATGGAGATGTGTAGGGTCTTTTATAATACTGCTGGCCTTAGACACGCAACGTTTGGTCGCAATATCCCCGATTGAGAGGAGAGAGGTCCCGATGATTTTTTCCGCTGTCCTCACCACTCTCTGCACGGACTTCCAGTCGGAGGCTTTACAGTCCCCAAACCAGACAGAGATACAGCTGGTCAAAATACTCTCTGTGGTGCCCCTGTAGAAAGTGGTGAAGATGGGATGGGGGAGGTGAGCTCCTCTCATCCGGCGCAGAAAGTGCAACCGCACAGGAGGTGGTTCCTGGACAAGGCTCTGTTACGGGAGACTGGTGTGGGGGCGGGCGGGGGGAGGGGCCGTGGGAGACACGTGCGGGCGGATGTGGCATAAAAGCACGGGACGCTGAAGCACAGAAGGCGAAGGCAAATAGCCGAATGGAAACGACGGCGAAACGGCAAATAGCCAAAAGCATTCGGCACCGCGGCATTTGGCCCGTTGGCTTGTTGGTGACGCCGACCTTCGGTTTGGTGGCGTTTCAGCAGAGCGGCCATTCGATGAGTTTGCTTTTAGGCGACTCGGCCTTTCTGTTAGTTGTCCGTCAGGCTCCCCGGCCTTTCGGTTCGTTGGCGTTTCGGGTGCGTGTGCTTTCGGTTATTTCGCGTTTCGGTTTAGGTTCCATTCGGCAATTTCGCTTTGACTTCATAACAAAAGGATTTCAGTGCAGGAGCAAAGAGGTTCTTCTGCAGTTGTATAGGGACCACATCTGAAGTATTGCATACAGTTTTGGTCCCCTAATTTGAGGAAGGACATCCTTGTGATTGAGGCAGTTACAGCAGGCAGTGAAGAAAGCTAATGGATTGTTACACAAAAAGCTGGAGAAACTCAGCGGGTGCAGCAGCATCTAAGGAGCGAAGGAGATAGGCGACGTTTCGGGTCGAGACCCTTCTTCAGACTGGTCAGGGATCAGGGAAACGAGAGATATAGACGGTGATGTGGAGAGATAAAGAACAATGAATGAAACATATGCAAAAAAGTATCGATGATAAAGGGAACAGGCCGTTGTAAGCTGTTTGTGGTGTGAAAATGAGACTTGGGTGGGGGAGAGATAGAGAGAGAGGGAATGCCAGGGCCCGAGGGCTGAGGGAGAGGTGGGAAGGGGAGGAGGCAGCCTGGGTTAACAGAATTGAGAAAATTCAATGTTCAAGCCCAGAGGATGCAGACTCCCCAAGCGGAATATGAGGTGCTGTTCCTCCAACTTGCGGTGTTGCTCACTCTGGCCGTGGAGGAGGCCCAGGACCGAGAGCATGGAATGCTAATGGAATGTTGGCCTCCATAACAAGAGGATTTCAGTACAGGAGTAGAGAGGTCCTTCTGCAGCTGTACAGGGCTCTGGTGAGACCACATCTGGAGTATTGTGTACAGTTTTGGTCTCCTAATTTGAGGAAGGACATCCTTGTGATTGAGGCTGCTACAGCAGGCAGTGAAGAAAGCTCACGGAATGTTGGCCTCCATAACAAGAGGATTTCAGTACAGGAGTAAAGAGGTCCTTCTGCAGTTGTGTAGGGACCACATCTGGAGTATTGTGCACAGTTTTGGTCTCCTAATTTGAGGAAGGACATCCTTGTGACTGAGGCAGTGCAGCGTAGGTTCGCGAGATTGATCCCTGGGATGGCGGGACTGTCATATGAGGAAACATTGAAAAGACTAGGCTTGTATTCACTGGAGTTTTGAAGGATGAGGGGGGGGATCTCAGAGAAACATATAAAATTATAAAAGGACTGGACAAGCTAGATGTAGGAAAAATGTTCCCAATGTTGGGCGAGTCCAGAACCAGGGGCTACAGTCTTAGAATAACCATATAAACCATATAACCATATAACAATTACAGCACGGAAACAGGCCTTCTCGGCCCTTCCAGTCCGTGCCGACCATTTATTTTCCCCTAGTCCCATCTACCTGCACTCAGACCGTACCCCTCCATTCCCTTCCCGTCCATATACCTATCCACTTTACTTTTAAATGGTAAAATCGATCCTGCCTCCACCACTTCACCACAAGAGGATATCAGTGCAGGAGTAAAGAGGTTCTTCTGCAGTTGTATAGGGACCACATCTGGAGTATTGTGTCCAGTTTTGGTCTCCTAATTTGAGGGAGGACATCCTTGTGATTGAGGCAGTGCAGCGTAGGTTCACGAGATTGATCCCTGGGATTGCTCAGCATGGGACTAGGGGAAAATAAATGGTCGGCACGGACTAGAAGGGCCGAGAGGGCCTGTTTCCGTGCTGTAATTGTTATATGGTTATATGGTTATGGCAGGACTGTCATATGAGGAAAGATTGAAAAGACTAGGCTTGTATTCACTGGAGTTTAGAAGGATGAGGGGAGGAATCTTATAGAAACATATAAAATTATAAAAGGACTGGACAAGCTAGATGCAGGAAAAATGTTCCCAATGTTGGGCGAGTCCAGAACCAGGGGCCATTTAAGACTTATAAGAAAGGCGAGGTCATTTAAGACTGTGGTGAGAAAAATCTTTTTCACCCAGAGAGTTGTGAATTTGTGGAATTCCCTGCCACAGAGGGCAGTGGAGGCCAAGTCACTGGATGGATTGAAGAGAGAGTTGGATAGAGCTCTAGGGGCTGGTGGAGTCAAGGGATATGGGGAGAAGGCAGGCACGGGTTATTGATTGGGGACGATCAGCCATGACAAACAGTAATGTTAAAATTGTACAAGGCATTGGTGAGACCAATTCTGGAGTATGGTGTACAATTTTGGTCGCCTAATTATAGGAAGGATGTCAACAAAATAGAGAGGGTACAGAGGAGATTTACTAGAATGTTGCCTGGGTTCCAGCAACTAAGTTACAGAGAAAGGTTGAACAAGTTAGGTCTTTATTCTCTGGAGCGCAGAAGGTTAAGGGGGGGACTTGATTGAGGTCTTTAAAATGATGAGAGGGATAGACAGAGTTGACGTGGATAAGCTTTTCCCATTGAGGGTAGGGAAGATTCAAACAAGAGGGCATGACATGAGAATTAAGGGACAGAAGTTTAGGGGTAACATGAGGGGGAACTTCTTTACTCAGAGAGTGGTGGCTGTGTGGAATGAGCTTCCAGCAGAAGTGGTGGAGGCAGGATCGATTTTAACATTTAAAAGTAAAGTGGATAGGTATATGGACGGGAAGGGAATGGAGGGGTATGGTCTGAGTGCAGGTAGATGGGACTAGGGGAAAATAAATGGTCGGCACGGACTGGAAGGGCCAAGAGGGCCTGTTTCCGTGCTGTAATTGTTATATGGTTATATGGTTTATATGGTTATATGATCACATTGAATGGCGGTGCTGGCTCGAAGGGCCGAATGGCCTCCTCCTGCACCTATTGTCTATGTTTCCTTATTTCTATATTCTTTGCTTCAGCTTCTCGTCCTTCGATGCCAAGTTTGGTTACCGTGGGAGTTTGCGTCCTCGAAAAGGTGGAGACTGGAGCCAGCAATGATTCGCGATTCAGACCAGGTTTAGGTTGTGGGTTCCTGTGATGCCTGTGCAGCTGAAACCACAATAGCCCCCCTCTCCCCCACCCCTTATTCTACACAATAACACCCTCATCGCCCTAATTGAATTGGTCTCCTAATCTGAGGAAAGACATTCTTGCCATAGAGGGAGTACAGAGAAGGTTCACCAGACTGATTCCTGGGATGTCGGGACTTCCATATGAAGAAAGACTGGATAGACTCGGCTTGTGCTCGCTGGAATTTAGGAGATTGAGGGGGGATCTTATAGAAACTTACAAAATTCTTAAGGGTTACACAAAAAGCTGGAGAAACTCAGCGGGTGCAGCAGCATCTAAGGAGCGAAGGAGATCGGCGACGTTTCGGGTCGAGACCCTTCTTCAGACTGGTCAGGGATCAGGGAAACGAGAGATATAGACGGTGATGTGGAGAGATAAAGAACAATGAATGAAAGACATGCAAAAAAGTATCGATGATAAAGGAAACAGGCCATTGTAAGCTGTTTGTAGTGTGAAAATGAGACTTGGGTGGGGGAGAGATAGAGAGAGAGAGGGAATGCCAGGGCCCGAGGGCTGAGGGAGAGGTGGTAGGGGGAGGGGGCAGCCTGGGTTAACAGAATTGAGAAAATTCAATGTTTAAGCCCAGAGGATGCAGACTCCCCAAGCGGAATATGAGGTGCTGTTCTTCCAAAATTCTTAAGGGGTTGGACAGGCTAGATGCAGGAAGATTGTTCCCGATGTTGGGGGAGTCCAGAACAAGGGGTCACAGTTTAAGCATAACGGGGAAGTCTTGTAGGACCGAGATGAGAAGATCTTTTTTCACACAGAGAGGGGTGAATCTGTGGAATTCTCTGCCACAGAAGGTAGTTGAGGCCAGTTCATTGGCTATATTTAAGAGGGAGTTAGATGTGGCTAAAGCGATCAGGGGGTATGGAGAGAAGGTACAGGATACTGAGTTGGATGATCAGCCATGATCATATTGAATGGCGGTGCAGGCTCAAAGGGCCGAATGGCCTACTCCTGCACCTAATTTCTATGTTTCTATGTTTCTATCCCCCCCACATTAACCCCTTGAATACCCCACGATGCACATATTCCACCTGGACACCTCCTCATTCCACACAACCAAGTAAGCATGCAGGTACAGCAGGCAGTGAAGACAGCTAATGGCACGTCAATCACTCAATATAAATATATCAGTTTTATTCGTCACTTGCACGGCAAATGCAAGTACAATGAATTTGCCAGCAGCGTTGCGATGACAAAAGAACGGACAAAAACGCAATATAAATGTAAGACAAACATCCACAACAGCTTTCATCCCTGTGGTGGAAGGCACAACATTGGGCCAGTCCGCCTCCATGTTGGCCTTCATAACAAGAAGAGTTGAGTATAGGAGCAGAGAGGTCCTTCTGCAGTTGTACAGGGCCCTAGTGAGACCACACCTGGAGTATTGTGTGCAGTTTTGGCCTGTTGGCCTTTATAACAAGAGGAGTTGAGTATAGGAGCAGAGAGGTCCTTCTGCAGTTGTACAGGGCCCTAGTGAGAACACACCTGGAGTATTCTGTGCAGTTTTGGTCCCCTAATTTGAGGAAGGACATTCTTGCTATTGAGGGAGTGCAGCGTAGGTGTACAAGGTTAATTCCCGGGAAGCTGCTGGGCTTGTACACTCTGGAGTTTAGAAGGATGAGAGGATATCTTATCTAATTATCTCATGGTCGCCTAAATATAGGAAGGATGTCAACAAAATAGAGAGAGTACAGAGGAGATTTACTAGAATGTTGCCTGGGTTCCAGCAACTAAGTTACAGAGAAAGGTTGAACAAGGTAGGTCTTTATTCTTTGGAGCGCAGAAGGTTAAGGGGGGACTTGATTGAGGTCTTTAAAATGATGAAAGGGATAGACAGAGTTGACGTGGATAAGCTTCTCCCATTGAGGGTAGGGAAGATTCAAACAAGAGGGCATGACATGAGAATTAAGGGACAGAAGTTTAGGGGTAACATGAGGGGGAACTTCTTTACTCAGAGAGTGGTGGCTGTGTGGAATGATCTTCCTGCAGAAGTGGTGGAGGCAGGATCGATTTTAACATTTAAAAGTAAAGTGGATAGGTATATGGACGGGAAGGGAATGGAGGGGTATGGTCTGAGTGCAGGTAGATGGGACTAGGGGAAAATAAATGGTCGGCACGGACTGGAAGGGCCGAGAGGGCCTGTTTCCGTGCTGTAATTGTTATATGGTTATCTTATTGAACCATATGAGATTATTAAGGGTTACACAAAAGGCTGGAGAAACTCAGCGGGTGCAGCAGCATCTAAGGAGCGAAGGAGATAGGCGACGTTTCGGGTCGAGACCCTGGGACTAGTGAAGTCGATTTTCAAAGTCTACAGAGAGATTTGGGCCATTTGGAAGAGTGGGCTGAAAGATGGCAGATGGAGTCTAACGCTAGAGGCAGGAAACATGTTCCCGATGTTGGGGAAGAGTTGCCGGAGGGGGTGAGTGCATAGTTTGGGAGGGAGGGGACCCCCTTCTCTGTCCCCCATGCCTTCTCCCCGATGCATTCTCACAGCCACAAACCAGGGGCCACACACACACAGTTTAAGAATACGGGGGAAGCCATTAGGAACGGAGACGAGGAGACACTTTTTCACACAGAGAGTTGTGAGTCTGTGGAATTGTGAGTCTGTGGAGGCAGGTTCTCTGGATGCTTTCAAGAGAGAGCTGGATAGGGCTCTTAAAAATAGCGGAGTCAAGGGATATGGGGAGAACGGGGTACTGATTGTGGATGATCAGCCATGATCACATTGAATGGCGGTGCAGGCTCGAAAGGCCGAATGGCCTGCTCCTGCACCTGTTGTCTCTGGTGGTCGATTAGGAAAAGGGGAGATGCAGCGAGACCTGGGTGTCATGGTACACCAGTCATTGAAAGTAGGCATGCAGGTGCAGCAGGCTGTGAAGAAAGCCAATGGTATGTTAGCTTTCATAGCAAAAGGATTTGAGTATAGGAGCAGGGAGGTTCTACTGCAGTTGTACAGGGTCTTGGTGAGGCCACACCTGGAGTATTGCGTACAGTTCTGGTCTCCAAATCTGAGGAAGGACATTATTGCCATAGAGGGAGTGCAGAGAAGGTTCACCAGACTGATTCCTGGGATGTCAAGACTGTCTTATGAAGAAAGACTGGATAGACTCGGTTTATACTCTAGAATTTAGGAGATTGAGAGGGGATCTTATAGAAACTTACAAAATTCTTAAGGGGTTGGACAGGCTAGATGCAGGAAGATTGTTCCCGATGTTGGGGAGGTCCAGGACAAGGGGTCACAGCTTAAGGATAAGGGGGAAATCCTTTAGGACCGAGACGAGAAGGACTTTTTTCACACAGAGAGTGGTGGGTCTCTGGAACTCTCTGCCACAGAGGGTAGTTGAGGCCAGTTCATTGGCTATATTTAAGAGGGAGTTAGATGTGGCCCTTGTGGCTAAGGGGATCAGGGGGTATGGAGAGAAGGCAGGAACGGGATACTGAGTTGGATGATCAGCCATGATCATATTAAATAGCGGTGCAGGCTCGAAGGGCCGAATGGCCTCCTCCTGCACCTATTTTTCTATGCTTCTACACTGAGTTGGATGATCAGCCATGATCATATTGAATGGCGGTGCAGGCTCGAAGGGCCGAATGGCCTACTCCTGCACCTATTGTCTATGTTTCTATGTTTCTATGAGAGCTAGTCAGTGATGTAGAGAGATAAGGGACACATGAATGAAACATGTACAAGAAATGGGCTTTGTGTCTGAAGACTATTAAGGGTCTGGACATGATAGAGGCAGGAATGTGGTCCTGATGTTGGGGGAGTCCAGAACATTTGTGTCATTTTGTGCACCTCACCGCCTGTGCTGTTAAAATGAATGTATCCACAGGTACCTCTCCCTTCGATGGAGAACCCCCCTTGCCCCTACCGCCACCACATGCACTTATCACCCAGAGTTTGATGGGGCGCATGTAGCCCTCTCTTGAGGTCTGAGTCAGACTGGGACCGGCAATGCTGGAGATGGCTGGAGCAAGGTCGCCAAGAGATGAGACCAAGTAGCAGAAACTGCCTGCTGTGATGTATGGTAAAATAAAGGAATTTTAAAAAAGACAATAACGCAGTCCCAGCAGTGTGCCGAGATCTCACTTATTACACCTTAACCCCCGTCCCACTTTGGAAAACGGAACGGAGACCTCTGGAGACTCTGCTCCCCACCCAAGCTTTCCCGTGATGTTCCCGGAGGTTTTTGTCAATTCTTCCCTAATGGTCGAAAGTGTAGCAATGTTACAAAATGTTGAGATTTAAAAAATCAAGTCTGCAATTTATCCCATCAGATAAAGCATAAAAAGAAGTTTAATTTGACACCTAATTCACTTTCATATCTTCAGTATTAAGAAAGTTATGGCCATTTTCATACTCGGAAATTAGCATCTTGTTCCCCATTGCCTTTCCATTGACTTAACTCAAAAGCTGTGATCTGGAACAGTTAAAAGCCCATAACTTTCTTAAAAATTAAGAGACCTCAATGAAATTTTCAGTTATTATAGATTGAAGCATTCTGAAACAAATATGAAACAATCTTTTGTGTTAAAGAAGGAACTGCAGATGCTGGAGAATCGAGGGTTACACAAAAAGCTGGAGAAACTCAGCGGGTGCAGCAGCAGCATCTAAGGAGCGAAGGAGATAGGCGACGTTTCGGGTCGAGACCCTTCTTCAGACGAAACAATCTTACATGGATGACCTGAAATTAAAGCATATAATTAGTTAGTTATCTAATTGTAGCTAATTACAAAATTCAATGAGTAGATCTAAACATCTATCCATTTCTTAAGAAAAGATCAACTTTTTTTAAATTGCCTAAGTGTCCAAATAACATTCACACAATAATCCACAATATAACATCATTTTAAAATCTCATTTTCATGAATTTCTGGGCCAAATGGAAGGAATTTAGTGTTTGATTCCTGTAAATTAATGGCCATTTAAATCAACTAGCGAGTGGGTTTTAGTGGAATGCAGTGGATTGGAACGTTGCGGTTTGCGGTGACGTCGGGGGGAAAAATACTGTTGGTTCATATATTTTAATATAAAAATAACCTGTGCACCTTAACCGGTTCTCTGGATGCTTTCAAGAGAGAGCTGGATAGGGCTCTTAAAGATAGTGGAGCCAGGGGATATGGGGAGATTGTTATATGGTTATAATGTTCTTGGCTCCCCTTCGATCGTAGTTGAACAAAGGTGTCTCCAGGGTTGGTGTGTGACTTTGTTTAACGTAGGGGGACTGGTGCACAGACAGACAGCCACCTTGACAGATCTGGGTCGGGATCCAGGGGCATGGAGTCCAAGACGACCGGAGACCCTTTTCTGCTGCAGCCTTCATCCGCCTTCCCAGCCGTTGTGACGCTCCACTAAGGTCAGCCATCGTCCTCCGCCTGTTCCGCCGTTGAGGTCTTGGTTGGATTGGCCCTTTGTCAGAGACCTCCCCCCCCTCGACCTTATGGGTGGCCCTACCAGGAGCGTAGATAGCTCCAGACAGCATCGCTCTCAGGATCTCAGGACCACACAAGCTTCTCAACCATGGACAAGGTGACAATCCACAGAGAAGGTGACAATCACCCCCATGCACTAACACTACCCAACACACTCGGGACAATTTACAGAAGGCAAACTATATACGTCTTTGGAATGTGGCAGGAAACCGGAGCACCCCGGGGAAATCACACGTGGCCACACGAAATACCTGCAAACTCCACGCGGGCAGCAGCCACAGACAGGATTGAGAAACGACGTTCTTGCTATTGAGGGAGTGCAGCGTTGGTTCACCGGGTTAATTCCCGGGATGGCGGGGCTGTCATATCCTGAGAGAATGGAGCGGCTGGGCTTGTACACTCTGGAGTTTAGAAGGATAGAAACATATAAATTAGGTGCAGGAGTAGGCCATTTGGCCCTTCGAGCCAGCACCGCCATTCATAGAAACATAGAAAAATAGGTGCAACGAGACCTGGGTGTCATGGTACACCAGTCATTGTAAGTAGGCATGCACTGTATTTTATTTAGTGGTATCAGAGTAAAGGGGGCTGAATTCTTTTGCACGCCACACTTTTCAGTTTTTTATTTGTAAAAAAATTTGAAAACATAGAAACATAAAAATCAGGTGCAGGAGGAGGCCATTCGGCCCTTCGAGCCTGCACCGCCATTCAATATGATCATGGCTGATCATCCAACTCAGTATCCCGTACCTGCCTTCTCTCCATACCCTCTGATCCCCTTAGCCACAAGGGCCACATCTAACTCCCTCTTAAATATAGCCAATGAACTGGCTTCAACTACCCTCTGTGGCAGAGAGTTCCAGAGACCCACCACTCTCTGTGTGGAAAAAGTCTTTCTCATCTTGGTCCTAAAGGATTTCCCCCTTATCCTTAAGCTGTGACCCCTTGTCCTGGACCTCCCCAACATCGGGAACAATCTTCCTGCATCTAGCCTCTCCAACCCCCTAAGAATTTTGTAAGTTTCTATAAGATCCCCTCTCAATCTCCTAAATTCTATGCAGTCTTTGTTCATAAGACAGCCCTGCCATCCTAGGGATCAGTCTGGTGAACCTTTTCTGCACCCCCTCTATGGCAATAATGTCCTTCCTCAGACGAGAGGGGATGAGAGGGGATCTCATTGAAACCTGTATGATTATTAAGGGTTTGGACACGCTAGAGGCAGGAAACATGTTCCCGATGGTGGGGAAGAATTGCCGAGGGGGTGAGTGCTGAGACTGTCATATGCTGAGAGAATTGGAGCGGCTGGGCTTGTACACTCTGGAGTATAGAAGGATGAGAGGGGATCTCATTGAAACCTGTAAGATTATTATGGGTTTGGACACGCTAGAGGCAGGAAACATGTTCCCGATGTTGGGGGAGTCCAGAACCAGGGGCCACAGTTTAAGAATAAGGGGTAAGCCATTTAGAACGGAGATGAGGAAACACTTTTTCTCACAGAGAGTTGTGAGTCTGTGGAATTCTCTGCCTCAGAGGGCGGTGGAGGCAGGTTCTCTGGATATTTTCAAGAGAGAGCTAGATCGGGCTCTTAAAGATAGCGGAGTCAGGGGATATGGGGAGAAGGCAGGAACGGGGTACTGATTGGGGATGATCAGCCATGATCACATTGAATGGCGGTGCTGGCTCGAAGGGCAGAATGGCCTACTCCTGCACGTGTTGTCTATTGTCTATTGATCCAGGGTCTCTGGCGCTGTGAGGCAGCAACTCTACCGCTGCGCCACTGTTGCGCCCGAAACTAATATCCTGGTTTTCTTTTCATTTCTACTTTTCCCCAAATGCCGGACAACGATACCCCTCCCCCCCCCCCTCGCTCCTGTACCCATATAACCATATAACAATTACAGCACGGAAACAGACCCTCTCGGCCCTTCCAGTCCGTGCCGACCATTAATTTTCCCCTAGTCCCATCTACCTGCACTCAGACCATACCCCTCCATTCCCTTCCCGTCCATATTCCTATCCACTTTACTTTTAAATGTTAAAATCGATCCTGCCTCCACCACTTCTGCAGGAAGATCATTCCACACAGCCACCACTCTCTGAGTAAAGAAGTTCCCCCTCATGTTACCCCTAAACTTCTGTCCCTTAATTCTCATGTCATGCCCTCTTGTTTGAATCTTCCCTACCCTCAATGGGAAAAGCTTATCCACGTCAACTCTGTCTATCCCTTTCATCATTTTAAAGACCTCAATCAAGTCCCCCCTTAACCTTCTGCGCTCCAAAGAATAAAGACCTAACTTGTTCAACCTTTCTCTGTAACTTAGTTGCTGGAACCCAGGCAACATTCTAGTAAATCTCCTCTGTACTCTCTCTATTTTGTTGACATCCTTCCTATAATTAGGCGACCAAAACTGTACACCATACTCTAGAATTGGTCTCACCAATGCCTTGTACAATTTTAACATTACTTCCCTACTCCTATATTCAATGCTCTGATTTATAAAGGCCAGCACACCAAAAGCTTTCTTTACCACCCTATCTACATGCGATTCCACCTTCAGGGAACTATGCACAGTTATTCCTAGATCCCTCTGTTCCACAGCATTCCTCAATTCCCTACCATTTACCATGTACGGCCTCACCTGTCACTCGCCCAAAACGGCACTTAACCGCGTCCACCAGAGATGCTGCCGGTCCTGCCGTTACTCCAGCACTTTGTATCTTCGTACGTTAAGCAGCACTTGCAGTTCCTTGCTTCTACGCACGTCTTTGTGAACTGAACATCCGGGGGGGGGGGGGGGGGGGGGGGGGGAGGATGCCAACATGGTGACAGGGAGAACGTGCAAACGCCACACAGGCAGTACCAGAGGCATGGTAAGGATTGAACCAGGGGTTCATCGTGTTTATGTGTGGGAAGGAACTGCAGATGCCAGTTTGCACAAAGTGCTGGAGTAACTCTGAGCAGGACAGGCAGCGTGTCTGGAGAGAGGGAATGGGTGACGTTCCGGGTCCGAAGAACCCATTCCTTCTCTTCAGGGACTCTGCCCGTCCCGCTGAGTTACTCCAGCATTTTGTGCCTGACTTTTGTGCCCATGTTTGTAATAAACCACAGCGTCTGCAGTTCTTTGTTTCTGCAACTCAAGGACCTATTGCAACCGCAAGAGGTGCTACACTTGTCCCTTCACCTCCCCCATCCACTCCTTTCAGGGACCCAAGCAGTCCTTCCAGGTCCGACAGAGGTTCACCTGCACCTTCTCCAACCTCATCTACTGCATCCGCTGCTCCAGATGCCAGCTTATCTACATCGGTGAGACCAAGCGGAGGCTGGGCGATCATTTCGCCGAACACCTCCGCTCGGTCCGCAATAACCAACCCGACCTCCCGGTGGCTCAGCACTTCAACTCCCCCTCCCATTCCGTATCCGTATCCGACCTCTCGGTCCTGGGCCTCCTCCACGGCCAGAGTGAGCAACACCGCAAGTTGGAGGAACAGCACCTCATATTCCGCTTGGGGAGTCTGCATCCTCTGGGCTTGAACATTGAATTTTCTCAATTCTGTTAACCCTGGCTGCCTCCTCCCCTTCCCACCTCTCCCTCAGCCCTCGGGCCCTGGCATTCCCTCTCTCTCTATCTCTCCCCCACCCAAGTCTCATTTCCACACAACAAACAGCTTACAACGGCCTGTTCCCTTTATCATCGATACTTTTTTGCATATCTTTCATTCATTGTTCTTTATCTCTCCACATCACTGTCTATATCTCTCGTTTCCCTGATCCCTGACCAGTCTGAAGAAGGGTCTCGACCCGAAACGTCACCTATCTCCTTCGTTCCTTAGATGCTGCTGCACCCGTTGAGTTTCTCCAGCCTTTTATGTAAAGGGCCTGTCCTACCAGCATGCAACTCTATGCGATGAACGCGACCAAACCGGCAGCGGGGGCCGCGCAGAGGTCGGGTGAGTGGCGCAACGCGGCGCAAAGTGAGGCGAACTTGGAGCGAAGTCTTAAAGGTAAGTTCGCCAGGACAGAGAGGGGCACACAGAGAGGGGCACAGAGGCACACACACACACACAGAGGGGCACAGAGCCACACACATAGAGGGCCACGGAGGCTCTTACAAATAGGTTCACGGAGGCACGATGTCGAGGCGGTGTGTAAATGTCGGGGCGACTGCGAGCCGACAAGCCGTTGCCGCGCGGAATATTTGGACATAGTCGGTTTTTCTGAGCCCCGCGCGATGTCGGGACGAACTCGGGACAATTCCGCACGGCTCCGGCGATCGAAGTGGGACCGGCCCCGCGACGCCGGACGGCTCAAGCAACCACGTTAGGTCGCGCTCATCGCATGGAGTCGCATGCTGGTGGGACGAGGAGGCCCTTTACCCTCGATTCTCCAGCATCTGCAGTTCCTTCTTGAACATAAAGCATTTACAGTTCTTTGTTTCTGCAACTCAAGGACCTATTGCAACATATTTCTCTGTGGAAACCTGAGGGATTAACGGGAGCTGGGCGGAGGCTTGTGTTTCCATGGAGACTTCCCAAGGAGTAACATGTACACAGATCGCTTGCCTGAGGCTAGTGTGGGCGTACGGTATTCTCTGGCCCACCCTACCCCACCCCTCCCTCCCCACACACCTTGCTTTGCATGTCCCAGGGTGCGGGTAAGATCGGGGGAAGGGTTCTTCCTTTCGAATGAAAGTTAGAGGTAGCGCGAGACCCGAATATGGCTCGTCCCAAATCCATCCCAAAATGATTAGGCCCAGCTCCCGTTAATCCCTCAGGTTTCCACAGAGAAATCTGGTGCAATAGGTCCTTGAGTTGCAGAAACAAAGAACTGCAGACGCTGTGGTTTATAACAAACATGGGCACAAAAGTTAAGGGCCTCCTCGTCCCACCAGCGTGCAACTCCATGCGATGAGCGCGACCTAACGTGGTCGCTTGAGCCATCCGGCGTCGCGGGGCCGGTCCCAATTCCATCGCCGGAGCCGTGCGGAATTGTGCGGAGTTCGTCCCGACATCGCGCGGGGCTCCGAAAAACTGACCGTGTTCAAAAATTCCGCGCGGCAACGGCTTGTCGGCTCGCAGTCGCCTCGACGCATTACACACTGCCTGGACGTTGTGCCTCCGTGACCCTCTCTGTAGCTGCCTCCGTGACCCTCTATGTGTGTGGCTCCGTGGCCCTGTGTGTGTGTGTGCCTCTGTGCCCCTCTCTGTGTGTCCCTCTCTGTCCTGGCGAACTTACCTTTACGACTTCACTCTAAGTTCGCCTCACTTTGCGCCGCGTTGCGCCTCTCACCCGACCTCTGCTCGGCCCTCGCTGCCAGTTTGGCTGCGCTTGCCGCATGCAGGCGCATGCTGGTGGGAACGGCCCTGTACAGGGGATCACCCGACCTCCGCGCGGCCCCCGCTTCTAGTTTGATCGCGCTCATCGCATGGAGTTGTATGCTGGTGGGACAGGCCCTTTAGGCACAAAATGCTGGAGTAACTCAGCGGGACGGGCAGAGTCCCTGAAGAGAAGGAATGGGTTCTTCGGACCCGGAACGTCACCCATTCCCTCTCTCCAGACACGCTGCCTGTCCTGCTCAGAGTTACTCCAGCACTTTGTGCAAACTGGCATCTGCAGTTCCTTCCCACACATAAACACGATGAACCCCTGGTTCAATCCTTACATCGGTGAGACCAAGCGGAGGCTGGGCGATCGTTGCGCCGAACACCTCCGCTCGGTCCGCAATAACCAACCCGACCTCCCGGTGGCTCAGCACTTCAACTCCCCCTCCCATTCCGTATCCGTATCCGACCTCTCGGTCCTGGGCCTCCTCCACGGCCAGAGTGAGCAACACCGCAAGTTGGAGGAACAGCACCTCATATTCCGCTTGGGGAGTCTGCATCCTCTGGGCTTGAACATTGAATTTTCTCAATTCTGTTAACCCTGGCTGCCCCCTCCCCCTCCCCACCTCTCCCTCAGCCCTCGGACCCTGGCATTCCCTCTCTCTCTATCTCTCCCCCACCCAAGTCACACTAGCTTCTCATTTTCACACCACAAACAGCTTACAATGGCCTGTTTCCTTTATCATCGATACTTTTTTGCATATCTTTCATTCATTAGTCTTTATCTCTCCACATCATCGTCTATATCTCTCGTTTCCCTGATCCCTGACCAGTCTGAAGAAGGGTCTCGACCCGAAACGTCACCTATCTCCTTCGCTCCTTAGATGCTGCTGCACCCGCTGAGTTTCTCCAGCCTTTTGTGTAACCCTCGATTTTCCAGCATCTGCAGTTCCTGCTTTAACATAGACAATAGACAAGAGGTGCAGGAGCAGGCCATTCGGCCCTTCTAGCCAGCACCGCCATTCAATGTGATCATGGCTGATCATCCCCAATCAGTACCCCGTTCCTGCCTTCTCCCCATATCCACTGACTCCACTATCTTTACGAGCCCTATCTAGCTCTCTCGTGAAAGGATCGACTAGCGAGTGGGTTTTAGTGGAACGCGGTGGATTGGAACGTTGCGGTTTGCGGTGAAGTCGCGAGGAAAAATACTGTTGGTTCATACATTTTTTTTGGACCCCATTTCGCAACATGAAAATATGATTAAAGCCTCCCGAAAAACCAACTTTTAATATAAAAATAAACTGTGTACCTTTTTTTCTCCCCTACGCAAAATCCTTCCCGTTGTCGGCGCTCACGGCTTTTGAAGGTGATTTTTAAATTACTCTAGATAATAAATAATCTAGCGTAATTTAAAAATACCTTCATGAATGAAATGTCGGAGTGATTTTTCTTCCGCAACCAAATCGCCCGACATGGATCGATTTTCCCAGTCTGCAGAAAATTGTCACTTTAAGCCCGCCCCCCTCTGAAAGGCGCCAAAGTCACGCACACAGGGAGCGGCAGAACTGCAGCGCTGCTCAAGGTAAGTTTTGTAACATACCTAATTAAAGACAGATGTGTACAGCAATTCGTTCTTTCCACGCACTATTAAAGCACGGAATAATCTCCACCAAGCCACGGTTGCCCAGCCAGATGCAACTAAATTTAAAGTGGCACTTTCTTCCCAATAACCCTCTCTGGCTAAACCCCTCCCTTCACCACCTCCAGTTTAAATTCCAGTTGGAATATTGTGGAGGACCAAGTAACCAAGAACCAAGAAAGTATCCAGAGAACCGGCCTCCACCGCCCTCTGAGGCAGAGAATTCCACAGACTCACAACTCTCTGTGAGAAAAAGTGTTTCCTCATCTCCGTTCTAAATGGCCGACCCCTTATTCTTAAACTGTGGCCCCTGGTTCTGGACTCCCCCAACATCGGGAACATGTTTCCTGCCTCTAGCGTGTCCAAATCCTTAACAATCTTATATGTTTCAATAGATCCCCTCTCATCATTCTAAACTCCAGAGTGTACAAGCCCAGCCGCTCCATTCTCTCAGCATATGACAGTCCCGCCATCCCGGGAATTAACCTTGTAAACCTACTTTGCTTGTCGAAGTAGAGTGGAGACAGGCCTCGCGCTACCTCTAACATTCATCTGGGATGGTGGGCTTGTACAGGAACCCACTCCCAATCTCACTCACAGGCCCTTCGGCCCACCGAGTCCGTGCCGACCAGCAATCTGCTTCTATCCTACACACTCGAGACATCTTTTCTACAGAAGCCAATTAACCCACAAACATAGAAACATAGAAATTATGTGCAGGAGTAGGCCATTCGGCCCTTCAAGCCTGCCCCGCCATTCAATATGATCATGGCTGATCATCCAACTCAGTATCCCGTACCTGCCTTCTCTCCATACCTCCTGATCCCTTTAGCCACATCTAACTCCCTCTTAAATATAGCCAATGAACTGGCCTCAACTACCCGCTGTGGCAGAGAGTTCCAGAGACTCGCCAATCTCTGTGTGAAAAAGTCCTTCTCATCTCGGTCTTAAAGGATTTCCCCCTTATCCTTAAGCTGTGACCCCTTGTCCTGGACCTCCCCAACATCGGGAACAATCTTCCTGCATCTAGCCTGTCCAACCCCTTAAGAATTTTGTAAGTTTCTATAAGATCCCCTCTCAATCTCCTAAATTCTAGAGAGTATAAACCGAGTCTATGCAGTCTTTGTTCATAAGACAGTCCTGACATCCCAGGAATCAGTCTGGTGAACCTTCTCTGCACTCCCTCTATGGCAATAATGTCCTTCCTCAGATTTGGAGACCAGAATTGTACGCAATACTCCAGGTGTGGTCTCACCAAGACCCTGTACAACTGAAGTAGAACCTCCCTGCTCCTATACTCAAATCCTTTTGCTGTGAAAGCTAACATACCATTCGCTTTCTATCCATTCGGGTTTCGGCCCGAAACGTTGCCTATTTCCTTCGCTCCATAGATGCTGCCTCACCCGCTGAGTTTCTCCAGCATTTTTGTCTACCTTCGATTTGCCAGCATCTGCAGTTCCTTCTTGAAGCCCTTAGCACCATGTTCCAGGCATCTACTACCTTCTGTAAAAACCTTGTCCTGCATGATGGCCCTTATGCTTTGCTCCCTCTGACCTTAAAGCTACAAGAGAAACACTATTGAACTCTGTCAGTGGTAATTACAGCGGACTTTGTTCCAGTTGCACAGCAGAGGTGAAAAGGGCCTGTCCTACCAGCATGCAACTCCATGCGATGAGCGCGATCAAACTAGAAGCGGGGGCCGTGCGGAGGTCGGGTGATCCCCTGTACAGGGCCGTTCCCACCAGCATGCGCCTGCATGTGGCAAGCGCGACCAAACCGGCAGCGAGGGCCGCGCGGAGGTCGGGTGAGTGGCGCAAAGTGAGGCGAACTTGGAGCGAAGTCTTAAAGGTAAGTTCGCCAGGACAGAGAGGGGCACACAGAGAGGGGCACAGAGGCACACACACACACACACAGGGCCACGGAGCCACACACATAGAGGGTCACGGAGGCACCTACAGAGAGGGTCACGGAGGCACGACGTCGAGGCGGTGTGTAATGTGTCGAGGCGACTGCGAGCCGACAAGCCGTTGCCGCGCGGAATTTCTGAACGCGGTCAGTTTTTCGGAGCCCCGCACGATGTCGGGACGAACTCCGCACAATTCCGCACGGCTCCGGCGATCGAAGTGGGACCGGCCCCGCGACGCCGGACGGCTCAAGCGACCACGTTAGGTCGCGCTCATCGCATGGAGTTGCATGCTGGTGGGACGAGGAGGCCCTTAAAGCTACAAGAGAAACACTATTGAACTCTGTCAGTGGTAATTACAGCGGACTTTGTTCCAGTTGCGTAGCAGAGGTGTCATTTTAATCTGATTTTGCCTGCAGGGGATCCAAGTCTGATTTTCCCTTTCTGCGTGGGTCAGGGGGTTAAGTGAAATCTGATCCGCCCTTCTTTCCGAGCTAGCCGCAAGCTTTCTCTGAAAATTCCTGTGGCCTGTGTTAAAACTACACCTGTTAAAGAAGGAACTGCAGATGCTGGAGAATCGAGGGGACACAAAAAGCTGGAGAAACTCAGCGGGTGCAGCAGCATCTAAGGAGCGAAGGAGATCGGCAACGTTTCGGGTCGAGACCCGTCTTCAGACTGGTCAGGGATCAGGGAAACGAGAGATATAGACAGTGATGTGGAGAGATAAATAACAATGAATGTAAGATATGCAAAAAAGTATCGATGATAAAGGGAACAGGCCGTTGTAAGCTGTTTGTAGTTTGAATCTTCCCTACCCTCAATGGGAAAAGCTTATCCACGTCAACTCTGTCTATCCCTTTCATCATTTTAAAGACCTCCATCAAGTCCCCCCTTAACCTTCTGCGCTCCAAAGAATAAAGACCTAACTTGTTCAACCTTTCTCTGTAACTTAGTTGCTGGAACCCAGGCAACATTCTAGTAAATCTCCTCTGTACTCTCTCTATTTTGTTGATGACAAATCCCTTGACTCCACTAGCCCCTAGAGCTCTATCCAACTCTCTCTTATATCAATCCAGTGATTTGGCCTCCACTGCCCTCTGTGGCAGGGAATTCCACAAATTCACAACTCTCTGGGTGAAAAAGTTTTTTCTCACCTCAGTCTTAAATGGCCTCCCCTTTATTCTAAGACTGTGTTGCCCCTGGTTCAGGACTCGCCCAACATTGGGAACATGTTTCCTGCCTGGTGCGTGTCCAAACCCTTAAAGTATCCAGAGAACCGGCCTCCACCGCCCTCTGAGGCAGAGAATTCCACAGACTCACCACTCTCTGTGAGAAAAAGTGTTTCCTCGTCTCCGTTCTAAATGGCTTACTCCTTATTCTTAAAATGTGTGGCCCCTGGTTCTGGACTCCGTTCTAAATGGCTTATCCCTTATTTGAACAAGTTAAGTCTTTATTCTTTGGAGCGCAGAAGGTTAAGGGGGGACTTGATTGAGGTCTTTAAAATGATGAAAGGGATAGACAGAGTTGACGTGGATAAGCTTTTCCCATTGAGGGTAGGGAAGATTCAAACAAGAGGGCATGACATGAGAATTAAGGGACATAAGTTTAGGGGTAACATGAGGGGGAACTTCTTTACTCAGAGAGTGGTGGCTGTGTGGAATGATCTTCCAGCAGAAGTGGTGGAGGCAGGATCGATTTTAACATTTAAAAGTAAAGTGGATAGGTATATGGACGGGAAGGGAATGGAGGGGTATGGTCTGAGTGCAGGTAGATGGGACTAGGGGAAAATGAATGGTCGGCACGGACTGGAAGGGCCGAGAGGGCCTGTTTCCGTGCTGTAATTGTTATATGGTTATATGGTTATTCTTAAACTGTGTGGCCCCTGGTTCTGGTCTCCGTTCTAAATGGCTTATCCCGTATTCTTAAACTGTGTGTGGCCCCTGGTTCTGGTCTCCGTTCTAAATGGCTTATCCCGTATTCTTAAACTGTGTGGCCCCTGGTTCTGGACTTCACATACACTGGGGACTGGAATAGGCAACTGAATCATCCGATCAGCTCCCAGAGAACGGTCCTAATCCACTATCTACTCCAATAGAAACCTTAGGGCTATCTTTGTCTTATACTGAGCGTTAATCCCTTTATCCTCTATCTGTAAAGTGTGGATGGCTCGATATTAATCATGTATAGTCATTCTGCTGACTGGTTAGCAGGCAACCCCTCCCTTCACCACCTCCAGTTTCAATTCCAGTTGGACTATTTTGGAGGGCCAATTGTAGCAATGTTACAACATTTTGAGATTTAAAAAATCAAGTCTGCAATTTACCCCATCAGATAAAGCATAAAAAGAAGTTTAATTTGACACCTAATTCACTTTCATATCTTCAGTATTAAAAAAGTTATGGCCATTTTCATACTCGGAAATTAGCATCTTGTTCCCCATTGCCTTTTCTATTGACTTAACACAAAAGTTGTGATCGAGGACAGTCAAAAGCCCATAACTTCCTCAAAATTTAAGAGAACTGAAAGAAATTTTCAGTTATTATAGATTGAAGTATGCTGAAACAAATATGAAACAATCTTACTTGGATGACCTGAAATTAAAGCATATAATTAGTTAGTTACCCAATTGTAGCCAATTACAAAATTCAATTACTAGATCTAAACATCTATCAATTTCTTAAGAAAAAATGAAATAAAAATTTAAAGCCTAAGTGTCCAATGAACATTCACACAATAATTCACAATAAAACATGATTTTTAAATCTAATTGTCATTAATTTATAGGCCAAATTGAAGGAATTCAGTGTTTAATGCCTGTAAATTAATGGGCATTTTAAACAGCTTGCGAGCGGGATTTTCTGGAACGCGATGTATTAGAACGTTGCGGTTGCGGTGAATTTAAACCCAATATCGGCAGGAAAAATCTGCCGGGTCGTATGGGGAATAAATCACGGTTTGGCAACATGAAATATTGATTAAAGTCCCCAAAAAAGCAAGTTTATATGTAAAAATAAACAGCTTTCACTTACCTGTCCCCTACGTAAAATCCGTCCCGTTGTCGGCGTTCACGGCATTAGGAGCTAATTTTTATTTTACTGCGGTGATGAAATAGTCGGACGATTTATTTTAAAAAACGGACTTACCGGCAGTGGGAACGCATCTCCAGAAATAGATCGCACTCCGTCAACAGAAAGCTCTGGATTGCATGGGGAAAACCGCATTTTAACCCCACCCCCCCCCCCCTTAAAGGCGCCAAAGTCGCGCACACGGCCAGCTGCAGAACTCCAGCACCGCTAAAGGTAAGTTTTGTAACATACCTACCAAGTAACCAAGAACCAAGAACGTACGCTCATTGGCGTCAAGCCACTTCAACGTTAAGTGGTGTGTCGTTGGAATATTTTGGTGGACTAAGTAACCAAGAACCAGGAACAAAAGCTATTCATTGTTACCTGGCAACAAATGAAAATGAACTGAAATAAAATAAAATGCCAGAGTAACTACTGGAAGAGAACTACTCAGAAGAGTAACTACTGTGCCTGGAAGGTCATGTTTGACAAACCTTCTTGAATTTTTTGAAGAGGTTACTAGGGAAATTGATGAGGGCAAAGCAGTGGATGTTGTCTATATGGATTTCAGTAAGGCCTTTGACAAGGTTCCCCATGGAAGGTTGGTTAAGAAGGTTCAATCTTTGGATGTTAATGGCGGAGTAGCAAGATGGATTCAACAGTGGCTGAATGGGAGATGCCAGAGAGTAATGGTGGATGGCTGTTTGTCAGATTGGAAGCCGGTGACCAGTGGGGTGCCTCAGGGATCTGTGCTGGGTCCACTGTTGTTTGTCATGTACATCAATGATCTAGATGACGGGGTGGAAAATTGGATAAGTAAGTATGCAGATGATACTAAGATAGGTGGTGCTGTGGATAATGAAGTAGATTTTCAAAGTCTACAGAGACATTTGGGCCAATTGGAAGAGTGGGCTGAAAGATGGCAGATGGAGTTTAATGCTGATAAGTGTGAGGTGCTACATCTTGGCAGGGCAAATCAAAATAGGACGTACATGGTAAATGGTAGGGAATTGAGGAATGCTGTGGAACAGAGGGATCTAGGAATAACTGTGTATAGTTCCCTGAAGGTGGAATCACATGTAGATAGGCTGGTAAAGAAAGCTTTTGGTGTGCTGGCCTTTATAAATCAGGGCATTGACTATAGGAGAAGGGAAGTAATGTTAAAATTGTACAAGGCATTGGTGAGACCAATTCTGGAGTATGGTGTACAATTTTGGTCACCTAATTATAGGAAGGATGTCAACAAAATAGAGAGAGTACAGAGGAGATTTACTAGAATGTTGCCTGGGTTCCAGCAACTAAGTTACAGAGAAAGGTTGAACAAGTTAGGTCTTTATTCTTTGGAGCGCAGAAGGTTAAGGAGGGACTTGATTGAGGTCTTTAAAATGATGAAAGGGATAGACAGAGTTGACATGGATAAGCTTTTCCCATTGAGGGTAGGGAAGATTCAAACAAGAGGGCATGACATGAGAATTAAGGGACAGACGTTTAGGGGTAACATGAGGGGGAACTTCTTTACTCAGAGAGTGGTGGCTGTGTGGAATGAGCTTCCAGCAGAAGTGGTGGAGGGAGGATCGATTTTAACATTTAAAAGTAAAGTGGATAGGTATATGGACGGGAAGGGAATGGAGGGGTATGGTCTGAGTGCAGGTAGATGGGACTAGGGGAAAATAAATGGTCGGCAAGGACTATAAGGGCCGAGAGGGCCTGTTTCCGTGCTGTAATTGTTATATGGTTATATGGTTATATGGTTAAGTTACAAATCCAGATTAACAGATGATGAATGTGGCACAACGGGACAACGATACTAGTGTCTCCACAGCTGGGGTTTGTAGCCTGTAGTGCTAACCCTTATGTTTGTCAAGGCCACAATAAGCACGTTTTTAGAGTTATTTATCCTGTAAATGAATTCATACATGTGGTGTCTTAGGATAGCTTCCTGCAGCCACAAACGTATTACAGGCACTACACCTTCATGGTTGCCTTAGCAGTGTTCTCATGGCATCGTTTTATGCCACCTTTAGTCTCTGCATACTTGTCTTCAAATAGCTCGACCACAGGTGCGCAGTGTAGAGGGGTGTGCAGTATGCTCTAAATAGCGACATCTTCACCACATCTGTACGCGCACCAAATTTACGCAAGAGGATATTCGCCTGTATATACAGCATGCGTCGTTGCCTATCAATATCCTCATCATCTGTAATTTATTCTGTAATAATATGCCCTGGATATTTTGTCTTATTGCAGACACTAAGATTGTTGACAGACTGTTTAAAATCAGGATATTTTACGCTCTTAACCTCTTTGGTTCCGCAGACCATAACAGCACTCTTACTAGCATTATATTTAATGTCATGTTCCACACCACACACGGAACATGTAGTAAGGAGCTGCTGGAGACCAGCGCTAGATGGACTAAAGACCACAAGATCATCTGCGTACATTATATGGTTCACTAAAATATTACCAACCACGCACCCAGTGTTACGGGCTTTCAATTGCTTGGACAGATCATCAATATATAGATTAAAAAGTCAAAGTCAAAAGAGTTTATTGTCATGTGTCCCTGACAGGACAATGAAAATCTTTCTTTGCATAGCACAACAGGACATAGAAGGCATTGACTACAATTATATACGTAAATACACCCATTAATTAATAAATTAATAAAGTGCAAATAACAGATGGAGGGATATTAATGTTCAGGGTTTTGTCCGAGCCAGGTTTAATAGCCTGATGGCTGTGGGGAAGTAGCTATTCCTAAACCGGGTTGCTGCAGTCTTCAGGCTCCTGTACCTTCTACCCGAAGGTAGCAGGGAGATGAGTGTGTGGCCAGGGTGGTGTGGGTCCTTGATGATGCTGCCAGCCTTTTTGAGGCAGCGACTGCGATAAATCCCCTCGATGGAAGGAAGGTCAGAACCGATGATGGACTGGGCAGTGTTTACTACTTCTTGTAGTCTTTTCCGCTCCAGGGCGCTCAAGTTGCCCTGGAGAGGAAAAAAGGACTGGGGACTGAGGAAAAAATTCCCCCTTGTCTAACACCATTGCTAACCCCAAATGGGGCTGAGACTCTATTGCAACATTTTATTTGCACAGTCTGGTGGGCATACCAGTAGGCCAGAATTCTCACAATGTATTTAGGCACCCCTCGTTGACTCATTTTACCAAACAGCTCTCTGTCATTGACACGGCCAAATGCTTTGGAAGCATGAATGAAGCACATAAGGATTGAAGGGTTTTTGCCTCTATATTGGTTTACAATCTCCTTTATATTATCTCTTATTGTCATTGCACACAAGTGCAACGAGATTTGGTTTGCAACTTCGAGATTTCGGTTTGCAACAAGGTTTGTAAAAAACGAATATTTGACCAGTAAAGGGCCTGTCCCACCAGCATCCGACTCCATGCGGTGAGCGCGATCGAACTAGAAGCGGGGGCCGCGCGGAGGTCGGGTGATCCCCTGTACAGGGCCGTTCCCACCAGCATGCGCCTGCATGCGGCAAGCGCGACCAAACCGGCAGCGAGGGCCGCGCGGAGGTCGTGTGAGTGGCGCAACGCGGCGCAAAGTGAGGCGAACTTGGAGCAAAGTCTTAAAGGTAAGTTCGCCAGGACAGAGAGGGGCACACAGAGAGGGGCACAGAGGCACACACACACAGAGGGCCACGGAGGCACACACACAGAGGGCCACGGAGCCACACACATAGAGGGTTACGGAGGCACCTACAGAGAGGGTCACGGAGGCACGACGTCGGGGCGGTGTGTGATGCGTCGAGGCGACTGCGAGCCGACAAGCCGTTGCCGCGCGGAATTTTTGAACACGGTCAGTTTTTCGGAGCCCCGCGCGATGTCGGGACGAACTCCGCACAATTCCGCACGGCTCCGGCGATCGAAGTGGGACCGGCCCCGCGACGCCGGACGGCTCAAGCGACCACGTTAGGTCGCGCTAATCGCAGGGAGTTGCACGCTGGTGGGACGAGGAGGCCCTTAACATCAACACAGACTAAAGTGCGAGGTCGGGGGGGACAGTCCATGGAGGGGGGGGGGACATGGGGCAGAGCCGGTTCAGAGCCACTGTAGCTCTGGGAATGAAGCTGTTCCTGAGTCTGGAGGTGCGGGCGTAGAAGTCCTTGTAAGGCCTTGGGGAGGTCCAGGACAAGGGGTCACAGCTTAAGGATAAGGGGGAAATCCTTTAGGACCGAGATGAGAAGGACTTTTTTCACACAGAGAGTGGTGGGTCTCTGGAACTCTCTGCCACAGAGGGTAGTTGAGGCCAGTTCATTGACTATATTTAAGAGGCAGTTAAGTTACAGAGAAAGGTTGAACACTCGCTAATGGAATGTTAGCCTTCATAACACGAGGATTTCAGTACAGGAGTAAAGAGGTTCTTCTGCAGTTGTATAGGGCTCTGGTGAGACCACATCTGGAGTATTGTGTACAGTTTTGGTCTCCTAATTTGAGGAAGGACATCCTTGTGATTGAGGCAGTGCAGTGTAGGTTCACGAGGTTGATCCCTGGGATGGCGGGGACTGTCATATTTAAGGGGGAGTTAGATGTGGCCCTTGTGGCTAAAGGGGATCAGAGGGTATGGAGAGAAGGCAGGTACGGGATACTGAGTTGGATGATCAGCCGTGATCATATTGAATGGCAGTGCAGGCTCGAAGGGCTGAATGGCCTACTCCTGCACCTAATTTCTATGTCTCTATGTTTCTATGATATGGGGAGAAGGCAGGTACGGGATACTGAGTTGGATGATCAGCCATGATCATATTGAATCGCGGTGCAGGCTCGAAGGGCCGAATGGCCTACTCCTGCACCTAATTTCTATGTTTCTATGCCTGCCGGAAGGGAGTAGTTCGAACAGTCCATTACAAGGGTGAGAGGAGTCTTTATGGGTGTTGGCAGCCTTCCTGCCCGTGCCTGCCTTCTCCCCAAATCCCTTGACTCCACTAGCCCCTAGAGCTCTATCAAACTCTCTCTTAAACCCATCCAGTGGCTTGGCCTCCACTGCCCTCTGTGGCAGGGAATTCCACAAATTCACAACTCTCTGGGTGAAAATGTTGTTTTCTCACCTCAGTCTTAAATGACCTCCCCTTTATTCTAAGACTGTGGCCCCTGGTTCTGGACTCGCCCAACATTGGGAACATTTTTCCTGCATCTGGCTTGTCCAGTCCTTTTATAATTTCTCACAGAGAAAACACGTCATAGTCCTGGCTACACATGAAAATAAACTAAAATAAAATATAATGAATAAAAACTGAACGAAAACTCAACTCAACTGCAAATCTACTAATAGCCTTCACGTCAACTTAAATGGGAGCAGACCCCAACAAACACACAATGAATTATTAAGTGAATAGACCATAATACTACATGCCAAAGTTTGAAGAAGGGTCTCGACACGAAACAAAATCACTGTCTTGCAACATTGACATTGGAACACAATTGAATCGTTAGTTATCGACCCATGAATAACATTTGGAAGATTTGTTGTTCAACTTGGAGTTGCAGCATTGAATGCAACATCTCCAAGTTTGCGGATGACACTAAGCTGGGGGGCAGTGTTAGCTGTGAGGAGGATGCTAGGAGACTGCAAGGTGATTTGGATAGGCTGGGTGAGTGGGCAGATGCATGGCAGATGCAGTATAATGTGGATAAATGTGAGGTTATCCACTTTGGTGGCAAAAACAGGAACGTAGACTATTATCTGAATGGTGGCAGATTAGGAAAAGGGGAGATGCAACGAGACCTGGGTGTCATGGTACACCAGTCATTGAAAGTAGGCATGCAGGTGCAGCAGGCAGTGAAGAAAGCAAATGGTATGTTAGCATTCATAGTGAAAGGATTTGAGTACAGGAGCAGGGAGGTTCTACTGCAGTTGTACAGGGTCTTGGTGAGGCCGCACCTGGAGTATTGCGTACAGTTCTGGTCTCCAAATCTGAGGAAGGACATTATTGCCATAGAGGGAGTGCAGAGAAGGTTCACCAGACTGATTCCTGGGATGTCAGGACTGTCTTATGAACAAAGACTGGATAGACTCGGTTTATACTCTCTAGAATTTAGGAGATTGAGAGGGGATCTTATAGAAACTTACAAAATTCTTAAGGGGTTGGACAGGCTAGATGCAGGAAGATTGTTCCCGATGTTGGGGAGGTCCAGGACAAGGGGTCACAGCTTAAGGATAAGGGGGAAATCCTTTAGGACCGAGATGAAAAGGAATCTTTTCACACAGAGAGTGGTGGGTCTCTGGAACTCTCTGCCACAGAGGGTAGTTGAGGCCAGTTCATTGGCTATATTTAAGAGGGAATTAGATGTGGCCCTTGTGGCTAAGGGGATCAGTGGGTATGGGGAGAAGGCAGGTACGGGATACTGAGTTGGATGATCAGCCATGATCATATTGAATGGCGGTGCAGGCTCGAAGGGCCGAATGGCCTACTCCTGCACCTAATTTCTATGTTTCTATGTTTCTATCTCCAAGTTTGCGGATGACACTACGCTGGGGGGCAGTGTTAGCTGTGAGGAGGATGCTAGGAGGCTGCAAGGTGACTTGGATAGGCTGGGTGAGTGGGCAAATGTTTGGCAGATGCAGTATAATGTGGATAAATGTGAGGTTATCCACTTTGGTGGCAAAAACATGAGGGTAGACTATTATCTGAATGGTGGCCGATTAGGAAAAGGGGAGATGCAACGAGACCTGGGTGTCATGGTACACCAGTCATTGAAAGTAGGCATGCAGGTGCAGCAGGCAGTGAAGAAAGCCAATGGTATGTTAGCATTCATAGTGAAAGGATTTGAGTACAGGAGCAGGGAGGTTCTACTGCAATTGTACAGGGTCTTGGTGAGGCCACACCTGGAGTATTGCGTACAGTTCTGGTCTCCAAATCTGAGGAAGGACATTATTGCCATAGAGGTGGTACAGAGAAGGTTCACCAGAATGATTCCTGGGATGTCAGGACTTTCATATGAGGAAAGACTGGATGGAAGGGTCTCGACCTGAAACATCGCCTATCTCCTTCGCTCCTTAGATGCTGCTGCACCCGCTGAGTTTCTCCAGCCTTTTGTGTAACCCTCGATTCTCCAGCATCTGCAGTTCCTTCTTTAAAACTACATGCCAAGGTACCTGGTGCAAACTTGTACAAAGGACAGAGTAACTCAGTGCTGAGCATTGGACAAGAGAAGACATCGGCAAAGACCGCTCCCTCCGCAACTCCCTTGTCAATTCTTCCCTTCCCTCCCGCTCCACCCCTTCCCTGGGCACTTTCCCTTGCAACCGCAAGAGATGCTACATTTGCCCCTTCACCTCCCCCATCCACTCCTTTCAGGGACCCAAGCAGTCCTTCCAGGTCCGACAGAGGTTCACCTGCACCTCCTCCAACCTCATCTACTGCATCCGTTGCTCCAGATGCCAGCTGATCTATATCGGTGAGACCAAGCGGAGGCTGGGCGATCGTTTCGCCGAACACCTCCGCTCGGTCCGCAATAACCAACCCGACCTCCCGGTGGCTCAGCACTTCAACTCCCCCTCCCATTCCGTATCCGACCTCTCGGTCCTGGGCCTCCTCCACGGCCAGAGTGAGCAACACCGCAAGTTGGAGGAACAGCACCTCATATTCCGCTTGGGGAGTCTGCATCCTCTGGGCTTGAACATTGAATTTTCTCAATTCTGTTAACCCTGGCTGCCTCCCCCCCTTCCCACCTCTCCCTCAGCCCTCGGGCCCTGGCATTCCCTCTCTCTCTATCTCTCCCCCACCCAAGTCTCATTTTCACACCACAAACAGCTTACAATGCCCTGTTTCCTTTATCATCGATACTTTTTTGCATATCTTTCACTCATTGTTATTTATCTCTCCACATCACCGTCTATATCTCTCGTTTCCCTGATCCCTGACCAGTCTGAGGAAGGACATTATTGCCATAGAGGGAGTGCAGAGAAGGTTCACCAGACTGATTCCTGGGATTCCTGGAAGAAGGGTCTGGACCCGAAACGTCGCCTATCCCCTTCGCTCCTTAGATGCTGCTGCACCCGCTGAGTTTCTCCAGCCTTTTGTGCAACCCTCGATTCTCCAGCATCTGCAGTTCCTTCTTTAACACAGAAGACATCTCAATGGTTTCAGTGGAGAGGTCTTTGAGTTTAGTGCTTGCCTCTCCTTTCTCAGCCTCAGTCTTCAGACATCGCAGGGGCTGGGTTGGAGGAGGTCATCCTCCCAGCTGGTGCGGGTTTGAACGCCAACGCAAGCACCTCCAGCGCTCACCAGTAGGAGGCAACGTTGATCAGAATCTTCAGGGCCATGGAGAAGCAGGGGGCCTGCCCGAGCGTGTAGGCCAGCGATCTGGCGGGGGCCTTCAGGGCGAAGAGGTAGGCCACAGTGTGGGCCACTCTGGCCAGGAAGAAGATGCGGAAGTGGACCCTGGCTACGGATGGGCTGGGGTCCAGCAGGCAGTAGACAACACCCAGGAATAGGAACGGGAAGATGCACTCCATGTCGTTGCGATGAGCTCTGCAGCAAACCGAAAAGAGACAGTTTTCAAGACAGAGTTAACATGGAAACATAGAAATTAGGTGCAGGAGTAGAGGCCATTCAGCCCTTCCACCCTGCACCGCCATTCAATATGATCATGGCTGATCATCCAACTCAGTATCCCGTACCTGCCTTCTCTCCATACCCTCTGATCCACAAGGGCCACATCTAACTCCCTCTTAAATATAGCCAATGAACTGGCCTCAACCACCCTCTGTGGCAGAGAGTTCCAGAGACCCACCACTCTCTGTGTGAAAAAAGTCCTTCTCATCTCGGTCCTAAAGGATTCCCCCCTTATCCTTAAGCTGTGACCCCTCGTCCTGGACCTCCCCAACATTGGGAACAATCTTCCTGCATCTAGCCTGTCCAACCCCTTAAGAATTTTGTAAGTTTCTATAAGATCCCCTCTCAATCTCCTAAAGTCTAGAGAGTATAAACCGAGTCTATCCAGTCTTTGTTCATAAGACAGTCCTGACATCCCAGGAATCAGTCTGGTGAACCTTCTCTGCACTCCCTCTATGGCAATAATGTCCTTCCTCAGATTTGGAGACCAGAACTGTACGCAATACTCCAGGTGTGGACTCACCAAGACCCTGTACAACTGAAGTAGAATCATCTTGCTACTCCGCCGTTAACACCCAAAGATTGAACATTCTTAACCAACCTTCCATGGGGAACCTTGTCAAAGGCCTTACTGAAATCCATATAGACAACATCCACTGCTTTACCCTCATCAATTTCCCTAGTAACCTCTTCAAAAAATTCAAGAAGGTTTGTCGTGTGAATAAAAGCTGTTTTTATGTCTGGCTCTGGCAGCTTTGACAGTCCGGAGTGGCCTTCCAGAGGGAAATGGTACAGGGAGAGAGGGAAGGGAGGAAGAGGGGACTTGGAAGTGGGAAATGGAGGGGGGGGGGATGAAAAAGGGGGCGGTAGGGGAAGGGTAATTGGCCAACTGCAAACCGAGGGGTCTTCGAGTGTCGCCTGCGCTGGTTGCCCCTTGAAATGAGTGGGTTCTGGGTCTCTGAAGATCCAGGCCAGAGACAAAACAATGGCAGAGTCCGAGGGAAGGTCTGAGTGTGGCCACTCGACCATTCGGCCCTGCAAGATGCACCTATCCCACGCAGTTTTACTCTCCAAAGATGAGGAAGGACATTCTTGTTATTGAGGGAGTGCAGTGTAGGTTCACCAGGTTAATTCCCGGGATGGCGGGACTGTCATATGTTGATAGAATGGAGCGGCTGGGCCTGTATGCACTGTAATTTAGAAGGATGAGGGGGAATCTTATTGAAACATATAGGATTATTCAGGGATTGGACACACTAGAGGCAGGAAACATGTTCCCGATGTTGGGGGGGGGGGGGGGAGGGGGGGGGGGGGGGGGGGGGGGGGGAGGGGAGTCCAGAACCATCGACCAGAGTTCAGGTATAAGGGAGAATGGAGATGAGGAAAGACTTTTTCAACCAGAGAGTTGTGAGTTTGCAGAATTCTCTGCCTCAAGAAGGCGGTGGGGGCCAATCCTCTGGAAGAGGGGGAAATGGAGGGGGGGGGGGGGGGGAGATGAAAAAGGGAGCGGTGGGGGAGGGGTAATGGGTCAACTGCAAAACCAGTTATCTGAAGATAGACACAAAAAGCTGGACTACCTCAGCGTGACAGAGTCAGGAATCAAGATAGTTTTATTGAGGGTACACAAAAGGCTGGAGAAACTCAGCGGGTGCAGCAGCATCTAAGGAGCGAAGGAGATAGGCGACGTTTCGGGTCGAGACCCTTCTCATGTCCCAGATAGGACAATGTAACTCTTGCTTGCTGCAGCACAACAGAGTATGGAAACTTAATATAGAACAGACCAGTGTGACTACATACCATAGAATATATAAATATACACATGGAAATACACAGATACACAGTTAGGTCTTTATTCTTTGGAGCGCAGAAGGTTAATGGGGGACTTGATTGAGGTCTTTAAAATGATGAAAGGGATAGACAGAGTTGACGTGGATAAGCTTTTCCCATTGAGGGTAGGGAAGATTCAAACAAGAGGGCATGACATGGGAATTAAGGGACAGAAGTTTAGGGGTAACATGAGGGGGAACTTCTTTACTCAGAGAGTGGTGGCTGTGTGGAATGATCTTCCTGCAGAAGTGGTGGAGGCAGGATCGATTTTAACATTTAAAAGTAAAGTGGATAGGTATATGGACGGGAAGGGAATGGAGGGGTATGGTCTGAGTGCAGGTAGATGGGACTAGGGGAAAATAAATGGTCGGCACGGACTATAAGGGCCGAGAGGGCCTGTTTCCGTGCTGTAATTGTTATATGGTTATATGGTTAAGTTACAAATCCAGAGTAAAAGATGATGAATGTGGTACAACGAGACAACGATACCAGTGTCTCCACAGCTGGGATTTGTAGCTGTGGAGACACTTACACGCTGCAGAGTACATGACAATTAAGCACCATTGAACCGTTGAACGATCTCAATCACAATAATATAACCATATAACCATATAACAATTACAACACGGAAACAGGCCTTCTCGGCCCTTCCAGTCCGTGCCGAACATTTATTTTCCCCTAGTCCCATCTACCTGCACTCAGACCATACCCCTCCGTTCCCTTCCCGTCCATATACCTATCCACTTTACTTTTAAATGTTAAAATCGATCCTGCCTCCACCACTTCTGCAGGAAGATCATTCCACACAGCCACCACTCTCTGAGTAAAGAAGTTCCCCCTCATGTTACCCCTAAACATCTGTCCCTTAGAAGGATGAGAGGGGATCTTATTGAAACATAAGATTATTCAGGGATTGGACACACTAGAGGCAGGAAACATGTTCCCGATGTCGGGGGGGATTCCAGAACCAGGGGCCACAGTTCAGGAATAAGGGAGAATGGAGATGAGGAAAGACATTTTCACCCAGAGAGTTGTGAGTCTGTGGAATTCTCTGCCTCAGAGGGCGGTGGAGGCCGGTTCTCTGGATGCTTTCAAGAGAGAGTTAGATAGGGCTCTTAAAGATAGTGGAGTCAGAGGATGCGGGGAGAAGGCAGGAACGGGGTACTGATTGTGGATGATCAGCCACGATCACAGTGAATGGTGGTGCTGGCTGGAAGGGCTGAATGGCCTCCTCCTGCACCTGTTGTCCATTGTCCTCACCTCCGGCAACGCTCCACTGCTGGGTCGGTCCGGTAGAACTTCAGGCCTCCGTGTCTCAGCGAATCCTCGGGGTTAGCGAAAGCCTGCGGGCGAGAGTGGGGGAGGGGGGACAACTCAGTCAGATAGGAGCCAGCGTTAGGACTCTTCCCAAATCACCTCCCCCTCCCCCCCTGCCGATCCCTGAAGGATTCTTCAATTGGACCAACGAGGATGTGTCTCCCCAAACACTGGCAACACAGCACTGAACGAGCGTTCAGTTCGAGTCCTTCTCAGAGCCTGAAGAAGCATCCCGACTAATAAGGTGGGCACAACACGCTGGAGTAACTCGACGGGTGCGGCAACAGCTTTTTTTAAATTAAAAAATATATATTTTGATTAGAAGCCGTGCTAATAGTGCTAATAACATAACAGTTTTTCAAATACACATTTTACATGTTTCCAAACTTATACAAGTATTACAAAGTAATATATATAAGCTTCTATTTTATTTTTTAAAGAGAGTGAAGAGAGCAAAGAGATAATAGATGTTTAATCACAAGAGTGCGATTAAATAATATTGATTATGATTTTGATTATATGTGAGAGAAAAAAAAGGGAAAAAATATATATTACAAAATTTTAAAAAATAAATTAAAAACACAATTAAAAAAGGGAAAAAATATATATATATAAATTTTTTTTTTAAAGAAACTAAAAAACACAATAAAAAAAGAAGGGAAATTTTTTTTTTTTAAAAAGATAAAAAAACACAATTTAAAAAAGGGAAAAAAATATATATTAAAAAAATTTTAAAATAAATTTAAAAAACTCAATAAAAAAAAAGGAAATTTTTTTTTTAAAGAAATAAAAAAACACAATTAAAAAAAGGGAAAAAAAATATATAAACATTTTTTTTAAATAAATTTAAAAAACTCAATAAAAAAAGGGAAAAAAAGTTTAAAAAAGAAAAAAAAACAATTTTAAAAAAAAGTTTCCAAATGTTATACGAGTATTACAGAGTAATATATATAAGCTTCTAATATATATAAGCTTTTTTTTTGAGAGTGTAAAGAGTAAAGAGTAAAGAGATAATAGATGTTTAATCAAAAGAGTGCGATTAAATAATATTGATTATGATTTTGATTATATGTGAGAGAAAAAAAGGGAAAAATATATATCACAAAATTTTTAAAAATAAATAAAAAACACAATTAAAAAAGGGAAATGAAATATATTTAAAAAAATTAAACAATAAATAAAAAAACAATTTTTAAAAAAGGGAAAAAAAATTAACATTTTTTTGTTAACATTTTTAACATTTAATTAACATTTTTTTAACATTTTTAACATTTAATTTTAAAAAATTAACATTTTTTTAAAAAGAAATAAAAAAACACATTAAAAAAAGGGAAAAAATATATATATAAAAATTTTTTTTTAAAAAAATTAAAAAACACAATAATTTAAAAAAGGGGAAATATATATTAAAAAATTTAAAAAAAAATTAAAAAACACAATTAAATTTGTTTTTTAAAGTTTCCAAATGTTATACGAGTATTACAAAGTAATATATCAGCTTCTAATATATATATAAGCTTCTATTTTATTTTTTAAAGAGAGTGAAGAGAGTAAAGAGATAATAGATGTTTAATCACAAGAGTGCGATTAAATAATATTGATTATGATTTTGATTATATGTGAGAGAAAAAAAAGGGAAAAAATATATATTACAAAATTTAAAAAAATAAATAAAAAAACACAATAAAAAAAGGAAAAAAAAATATTTTAAAAAATGTTTTAAATAAAAAAAAGGGTAAAAATATATATTACAAAATTTTAAAAAATAAATTAAAAAACACAATAAAAAAAGGGAAAAAATATATTTAAAAAATTCAAAAAAAAAAAAAAAGGAAAAAAAAAAAAAAAATTTTAAATAAATTAAAAAACACAATAAATAAGAAGGGGAATTTTTTTTTTTTTTTAAAAGAAATAAAAAAACACAATAAAAAAAGGAAAAATATATATTAAAAAATTAACAAAGAAAAAAAACACAATTTAAAAAAAAGTTTCCAAATGTTATACGAGTATTACAAAGTAATATATCAGCTTCTAATATATATATAAGCTTCTATTTTTATTTATTTTAGAGTGTAAAGAGTAAAGTAAAGAGATAATAGATGTTTAATCACAAGAGTGCGATTAAATAATATTGATTATGATTTTGATTATATGTGAGAGAAAAGGGAAAAATATATATTACAAAATTTTAAAAAATAAATTAAAAACACAATAAAAAAAGGGAAAAAAATATATTAAAAAAAAATAAAAAATAAAAAACACAATAAAAAAGGGAAAAAAAAATATTAAAAAATTTAAAAAATAAAAAAAGAAGGGAAAAAAAAATAAAAATTAAAAAAAAAGAAATAAAAAAACACAATAAAAAAAAGGGAAAAAAATATATAAAAAATTTTTTAAAATAAATTAAAAAACACAATAAATAAGAAGGGGAAATTTTTTTTTTTAAAAAGAAATAAAAAAACAATAAAAAAAGGAAAAAATAAATATAAAAAATTTAACAAAGAAAAAAACCACAATTTTAAAACAAGTTTCCAAATGTTATACGAGTATTACAAAGTAATATATATCAGCTTCTATATTATTTTTTCTAGAGTGAAAATAGTAAAGAGTGAAGAGATAATAGATGTTTAATCAAGAGTGCGATTAAGTAATATCAATTATGATTTTGATTATATGTGGGAGGAAAAAAGAGGGGAAAAAATTTAATTTTTTTTAAAAAGAAATAAAAAAAACAATTAAAAAAAGGGAGAAGAAATATATATTAAAAAATTTAAAAAATAAAAAAAGGGAAAAAATATATTAAAAAAATTTAAAAAGAAATAAAAAACACAATAGAAAAAGGGAAAAAAATGTATATAAAAAAATTTTAAAAATAAATTAAAAAACACAATAAATAAGAAGGGGAAATTTTTTTAACAAAATAAATAAAAAAACACAATAAAAAAGGGAAAAAATATATATTAAAAAATTTTAAGAAAAGAAATAAAAAAACACATTAAAAAAAGGGAAAAAAATATATATAAAATTTTTAAAAAAAATAAATTAAAAAACACAATTTTAAAAAAAAAAGGGAAAAAATATATTAAAACATTAAAAAAAATAAATTAAAAAACACAATTAAAAAATGTTTTAAAAAGTTTCCAAATGTTATACGAGTATTACAAAGTAATATCTATATCAGCTTCTAATATATATAAGCTTCTATTTTTATTTTAGAGTGTAAATAGTAAAGAGTGAAGAGGTAATAGATGTTTAATCAAAAGACTGCGATTAAATAATATTGATTATGATTTTGATTATATGTGAGAGAAAAAAAAGGGAAAAATATATTAAAAAAATTTTAAAAATGAAATAAAAAAACACAATTAAAAAAAAAGGGGAAAAGAAATATATTAAAAATTTTAAAAATAAATAAATAAACAATTTTTTAAAAAGGGAAAAAAAAATTAACATTTAAAAAATAAAAAATAAAAAAACACATTAAAAAAAGGGAAAAAATATATATATTAAATTTTTTTAAAAAATAAATTAAAAAACGCATTTTTTTTAAAAAGGGAAAAAATATATTAAAAAATTAAAAATAATAAATTAAAAAACATTTTTTTTTTTTTTTTAAGTTTCCAAATGTTATACGAGTATTACAAAGTAATATATATCAGCTTCTAATATATATATAAGCTTCTATTTTATTTTTTTTAGAGTGAAAATAGTAAAGAGTGAAGAGATAATAGACGTTTAATCACAAGAGTGCGATTAAATAATATTGATTATGATTTTGATTATATGTGAGAGAAAAAAAGGGGAAAAAATATATTTAAAATTTTTTTAAATAAATAAAAAAACACAATTAAAAAAAAAGGGAAAAAAATATTTAAAAATTTAAAAAAGAAAAAAAAAGACAATTAAAAAGAAATGTTTCCAAATGTTATACAAGTATTACAAAGTGATATCTATAAGCTTCTAATATATATAAGCTTCTATAGGGGAAAAAATATATTAAAAAATTAAAAAACACACAATTAAAAAAAAGGGGAAAAAATATATTAATTTTTTTTAAATGAAATTAAAAAACACAATTAAAAAAGGGAAATAAATAAATATTTTTTTTTTAAATGAAAAAAAACACATATATACATTTTTTAAAAATGAATAAAAAAACACAATAAAAAAAAGGAAAAAAATATATATTAAAAAAATAATAAATAAAAAAGGGAAAAATAAAAATATATATTTTTTTTAAAAATGAATAAAAAACACAATTAAAAAAAATTTAAAAAGGGAAAAAATATATATAATTTTTTTTTTTAAAGTAATAAAAAAAACCACAATTAAAAAAAATTTAAAAAGGGAAAAAATATATATAATTTATTTTTTAAAAGTAATAAAAAAAACCACAATTAAAAAGCTAAATAAATAGAAAAGGGAAAAAAAATTAATTTTTTTTTAAATGAATAAAAAAACACAATGAAAAAATTAAAAAAAAAAAAAAAAAAATTAAATTAAAATAATGAAAATAAAAACTAATACTAGTGAACAATTATTATACTAAAAAAAAGAAAAATTGAAGTATACTTCATAACAATGAATGGAACAATTTCAATTAATTAATTTCCTATAATTAGGCGACCAAAATTGTACACCATACTCCAGAATTGGTCTCACCAATGCCTTGTACAATTTTAACATTACTTCCCTACTCCTATATTCAATGCTCTGATTTATAAAGGCCAGCACACCAAAAGCTTTCTTTACCACCCTATCTACATGTGATTCCACCTTCAGGGAACTATGCACAGTTATTCCTAGATCCCTTTATTTAAGAGGGAGTTAGATGTGGCCCTTGTGGCCAAGGGGATCAGAGGGTATGGAGAGAAGGCAGGTACAGGATACTGAGTTGGATGATCAGCCATGATCATATTGAATGGCGGTGCAGGCTCGAAGGGCCGAATGGCCTACTCCTGCACCTAATTTCTATGTTTCTATGTTTCTCTGTTCCACAGCATTCCTCAATTCCCAACCATTCCAATTCCGACTGGAATTTAAACTGGAGGTGGTGAAGGGAGGGGAACGAATCAAGACCTAACTTGTTCAACCTTTCTCTGTAACTTAGTTGCTGGAACCCAGGCAACATTCTAGTAAATCTACACAGCAAAGGAGAGGCACCTATTCTGCGGAATATTTCCTTGCCTGTCTTTGTCTCTAAAGCGTTTGTGAATTTTTAAAATCTCTCGCACAGATCCCATCAACATTAAAACGGCTGAGTCCCTCGACAGTAACGCCAAGGATTGCGTATCTTAGAGATTTATTACCTTCTTGCGAAGCCGGACTTGGCCGGTCAGGATGGCGAGGGCGAACATCTTAACCAGTAAGAGCGCAGAGTAGAAAACGTACGAGCAAAAAGCCTCATTCTGGAAGTTCAGGCTCATCTTTGCTGAAAGGAGCTGTCTGGCTCGACGATCGTGTCCTTCCTCCTTTATAGCTGTGGAGGGAGGGCGGCGGGGGGGGAGTAGGGCTGGAATGACGAGTCACTTTCCCTTCCACCTGCCACGACTTGTGCAAGAGACCGGTTGTGTTGGGAGACGGCAGAAAACATAAATCTCCCACAGGGTGAGACATGATTAATCAGACAGGAAGGAATGCCTCAGTGAACGGAGCTGTTGCAACAGCTGAACCCATTCCCTTTTCAAACTTTCTACATTGGTCAAAGGATAGATAGACTAGTGGATGTGGAGAGAATATTTCCACTAGTGGGAGAATCTCGGAGCAAAAGCCACAGCCTCATAGTAAAAGGACATAATGAAAGTACCGACTACATCGGTAGTGGGGAAACTGCTAGAGTCAGTTATTAAAGATGGGACAGCAGCACATTTGGAAAGTAGTGAAATCATTGGACAAAGTCAGCATGGATTTACGAAAGGTAAATCATGTCTGACGAATCTGATAGAATTTTTCGAGGATGTAACTAGTAGCGTGGATGGGGGAGAACCAGTGGATGTGGTGTATCTGGACTTCCAGAAGGCTTTCGACAAGGTCCCACATAAGAGATTAGTATACAAACTTAAAACATACGGCATTGGGGGTTCAGTATTGATGTGGATAGAGAACTGGCTGGCAAACAGGAAGCAAAGAGTAGGAGTAAACGGGTCCTTTTCACAATGGCAGGCAGTGACTAGTGGGGTACCGCAAGGCTCAGTGCTGGGACCCCAGCTACTTACAATATACATAAATGATCTGGACGAGGGAATTGAAGGCAATATCTCCAAGTTTGCGGATGACACCAAGCTGGGGGGCAGTGTTAGCTGTGAGGAGGATGCTAGGAGACTGCAAGGTGACTTCGATAGGCTGGGTGAGTGAATGGGCAGATGCATGGCAGATGCAGTATAATGTGGATAAATGTGAGGTTATCCACTTTGGTGGCTAAAACAGGAAAGCAGACTATTATCTAAATGGTGGCCGATTAGGAAAAGGGGAGATGCAGCGAGACCTGGGTGTCATGGTACACCAGTCATTGAAAGTAGGCATGCAGGTACAGCCGGCAGTGAAGAAAGCGAATGGTATGTTAGCTTTCATAGCGAAAGGATTTGAGTATAGGAGCAGGGAGGTTCTACTTCAGTTGTACAGGGTCTTGGTGAGGCCACACCTGGAGTATTGCGTACAGTTCTGGTCTCCAAATCTGAGGAAGGACATTATTGCCATAGAGGGAGTGCAGAGAAGGTTCACCAGACTGATTCCTGGGATGTCAGGACTGTCATATGAACAAAGACTGCATAGACTTGGTTTATACTCTCTAGAATTTAGGAGATTGAGGGGGGATCTTATAGAAACTTACAAAATTCTTAAGGGGTTGGACAGGCTAGATGCAGGAAGATTGTTCCCGATGTTGGGGAGGTCCAGGACAAGGGGTCACAGCTTAAGGATAAGGGGGAAATCCTTTAGGACCGAGATGAGAAGGACTTTTTTCACACAGAGAGTGGTCGGTCTCTGGAACTCTCTGCCACAGAGGGTAGTTGAGGCCAGTTCATTGGCTATATTTAAGAGGGAGTTAGATGTGGCCCTTGTGGCTAAGGGGATCAGAGTGTATGGAGAGAAGGCAGGTACGGGATACTGAGTTGGATGATCAGCCATGATCATATTGAAAGGTGGTGCAGGCTCGAAGGGCCAAATGGCCTACTCCTGCACCTAATTTCTATGTTTCTATGTTTCTAAGCAAGATGGGCCGAATATCATCCATCTATGCTGAAAGGTGGCTGCTGGTGACTGATTGAAACACAGGAAGGCAGATTACTATCTAAATGGTGTCAAGTTGGGAAAAGGGGAAGTACAACGGAATCTGTTCACCAGTCAATGAAAGATACAGCAGGCAGTGAAGAAAGTGAATGGCATGTTCACCTTTATAACACGAGGAGTTGAGTCTAGGAGCAACGAGGTCCTTCTGCTGTTGTACAGGGCCCTAGTGAGACCACACCTGGAGTATTGTGTGCAGTTTTGGCCTGTTGGCCTTCATAACAAGAGGAGTTGAGTACAGGAGCAAAGAGGTCCTTCTGCAGTTGTACAGGGCCCTAGTGAGACCACACCTGGAGTATTGTGTATAGTTTTGGTCCCCTAATTTGAGGAAGGACATTCTTGCTATTGAGGGAGTGCAGCGTAGGTTCACAAGGTTAATTCCCGGGATGGCGGGACTGTCATATGCTGAGAGAATGGAGCGGCTGGGCTTGTACACTCTGGAGTTTAGAAGGATGAGAGGGGATCTCATTGAAACATGTTAGATTAGAAACATAGAAACATAGAAAATAGGTGCAGTAGGCCATTCGGCCCTTCGAGCCTGCACCACCATTCAATATGATCACGGCTGATCATCCAACTCAGTATCCCGTACCTGCCTTCTCTCCATACCACCTGATCCCTTTAGCCACAAGGGCCACATCTATCTCACTCTTAAATATAGCCAATGAACTGGCCTCAACTACCTTCTGACGCAGAGAGTTCCAGAGACTCACCACTCTCTGTGTGAAAAATGTTTTCCTCATCTCAGTCCTAAAGGAATTCCCCCTTATCCTTAGACTGTGACCCCTTGTCCTGGACTCCCCCAACATCGGGAACAATCTTCCTGCATCTAGCCTATCCAACCCCTTAAGAATTTTGTAAGTTTCTATAAGATCCCCCCTCAGTCTTCTAAATCCTAGCGAGTACAAGCCGAGTCTATCCAGTCCTTCCTCATATGAAAATCCTGACATCCCAGGAATCAGTCTGGTGAACCTTCTCTGCACTCCCTCTATGGCAAGAATGTATTTTCTCAGATTTGGAGACCAGAACTGTACGCAATACTCCAGGTGTGGCCTCACCAAGACCCTGTACAACCCTGTATAGCCTTATGGGCCTGTCCAGATTGTTAAGGGTTTGGACACGCTAGAGGCAGGAAACATGTTCCCGATGTTGGGGGAGTCCAGAACCAGGGGTCACACACACACTTTAAGAATAAGGGGTCAGACATTTAGAACGGAGACGAGGAAATACTTTGTCTCACAGAGAGTTGTGAGTCTGAGGAATTCTCTGCCTCAGAGGGCGGTGGAGGCCGGTTCTCTGGATACTTTCAAGAGAGAGCTAGATAGGGCTCTTAAAGATAGCGGAGTCAGGGGATATGGGGAGAAGGCAGGAACGGGGTACTGATTGTGGATGATCAGGCATGATCACATTGGATGGCGGTGCTGGCTCGAAGGGCCGAATGGCCTCCTCCTGCACCTGTTGTCTATTGTCTATTGACATACCTTCAGAAAGCAGATGAGGAGGAATTTCTTTAGTCAAGGCTGTCCCACTTGGGTGTCTTTTGCGTGTCACTGCCTACGCCACCACGTCTCACCACAAACTCCATGCACGCATAATGCATGCCATGCGCGCGTCACGACATGCGCGTGACGCGTAAATGATGTTGCGTCGTGCGTCGTGAGTCGTAAATTATGTCGCGTGAATGACGCGCAAATTATATAAATGTTACAAAATTTTGAGATTTTAAAAATCAAGTCTGCAATTTATCCCATCAGATAAAGCATAAAAAGAAGTTTAATTCGACACCTAATTCACTTTCATATCTTCAGTATTAAGGAAGTTATGGCCATTTTCATGCTCTGAAATGAGCATCTTGTTCCCCATTGCCTTTCCATTGACTTAACTCAAAAGCTGTGATCTAGAACAGTTAAAAGCCCATAACTTTCTTAAAAATTAAGAGAACTCAATGAAATTTTCAGTTATTATAGATTGAAGCATTCTGAAACAAATATGAAACAATCTTACTTGGATGACCTGAAATTAAAGCATATAATTAGTTAGTTATCTAATTGTAGCTAATTACAAAATTCAATGAGTAGATCTAAACATCTATCCATTTCTTAAGAAAAGATAAACTTTTTTTAATTGCCTAAGTGTCCAAATAACATTCACACAATAATCCACAATATAACATAATTTTTAAATCTCATTTTCATGAATTTCTGGGCCAAATGGAAGGAATTTAGTGTTTGATTCCTGTAAATTAATGGCCATTTAAATCAACTAGTGAGTGGGTTTTAGTGGAATGCAGTGGATTGGAACGTTGCGGTTTGCGGTGAAGTCGGGAGGAAAAATACTGTTGGTTCATACATTTTTTTGGACCCCATTTCACAACATGAAAATGTGATTAAAGCCTCCCTAAAAACCAACTTTTAATGTAAAAATAAACTGTGTACCTTTTTTTCTCCCCTACGCAAAATCCTTCCCGTTGTCGGCACTCACGGCTTTTGAAGCTGATTTTTAAATTACTCTAGTTAATAAATAATCTAGCGTAATTTAAAAATAGCTTCTTTTATCGCCTACGTTAGGTCCGTTCCGCTGTCACCGTTCAGAGCTTTAGAAGATGATTTTTAAATTACTCTAGTTAATAACTAATCTAGCGTAATTTAAAAATACCTTCATGAATGAAATGTCGGAGCGATTTCTCTTTAGCGACGAAATCGCCCGACTTCGATCGATTTGGACTGCCTAGAAAAAACGGCATTTTAAACCCACCCCCCTCTGAAAGGCGCCAAAGTCGCGCACACGGGGAGCGGCAGAACTGCAGCGCTGCTAAAGGTAGGTTTTGTAACATACCTACAAATAACGGCCATTGCCGTATCAATAGACATGATGGGCCGAAGGGCCTCATTCTGATCCCGTCACTTATGATCATGACAATAGTCACCTGGACTACGCAGTTGCAGCTTGGGACCCATACACAGATAAATACATTTCATCCATCGAACGTGTCCAAAGACAGGCCGCTCGATTTGTTACTAACCCCTACGAGAGAGAAGCGAGTGTCACCAAACTTCTGAATTCTCTGGGCGGGGGTGGAACCCTCTCCAAGACAGACGTGAAGCTCACCGTTTGACCTGTTTTTACAACATGTTAAATGGTCAGCTAGACATAGATCACAAGACCTACACCAACCCCAAACCAATTAGGAGCAGACGAGGGCATTCGATCCAATTTGTGGTCCCAGCCTCAAAGACAGATGTGTACAGCAATTCGTTCTTTCCATGCACTATTAAAGCACGGAATAATCTCCACCAAGCCACGGTTGCCCAGCCAGATGCAACTACATTTAAAGTGGCACTTTCTTCCCAATAACCCTCTCTGGCCAAACCCCTCCCTTCACCACCTCCAGTTTAAATTCCAGTTGGAATATTGTGGAGGGCCAAGTAACCAAGAACCAAGGAACCAATTTATGACTGTGGCATATCTATACAACATGAAACCTCTTCCTTACCCGAAGTGGCAATCAGGTTAATCCCAGCTCTTTCCTCACTATCCTGAAATAAATCCCCATCGGATGTAGAGTTAGAGAGTCTTACAGCTCTGACCAAGCTCAGCGTCCCAACCTGCCCACACCGACCAACATGTCCCACCTACACTGGTCCCACCTGCCTGTGTTTGGCCCATATTCCTCTGCACCTACCCTACCCACCTAGCTGTCCCAATGGTTATTAAATGTTGCGGCTGTACCAGCTTCAACTACCTCCTCGGGCAGCTTGTTCCATGTACCCACCACCCTTTGTGTAACAATGTTACCCCTCAGGTTTCTATTAAATCTCCCCCCCCCCCTCACCTTTAACCTGTGGTTCTTGAATCCCCTGCTCTGGGCAAGAGACTCAGACTGCGTTTACCCGATCTATTCCTCACACCAATAATTAACTAACCAACTAACCTATTAACTAACTAACTAACTAACTAACTAACTAACTAACTAACTAACTAACTAACTAACTAACTAACTAACTAACTAACTAACTAACTAACTAACTAACTAACTAACTAACTAACTGACTAACTGACTGACTGACTGACTAACTGACTAACTGACTAACTGACTAACTGACTAACCGACTAACCGACTAACCGACTAACCGACTAACCGACGAACCGACGAACCGACGAACCGACTAACCAACTAACTAACTAACTAACTAACTAACTAACTAACTGACTAACTGACTAACTGACTAACTGACTAACTGACTAACTGACTAACTGACTAACTGACTAACTGACTAACCGACTAACCGACTAACCGACTAACTGACTAACCGACTAACCGACTAACCAAATAACCGACTGACTGACTGACTGACTGACTGACTGACTGACTGACTGACTAACTAACTAACTGACTGACTGACTGACTGACTGACTAACTAACTAACTAACTAACTAACTAACTAACTAACTAACTAACTAACTAACTAACTAACTAACTAACTAACTAACTAACTAACTAACTAACTAACTAACTAACTAACTAACTAACTAACTAACCAACTAACTAACTAACTAACTAACTAACTAACTGACTAACTGACTAACTGACTAACTAACTAACTAACTGACTAACTGACTAACTGACTAACTAACTAACTAACTAACTAACTAACTAACTAACTAACTAACTAACTAACTAACTAACTAACTAACTAACTAACTAACTAACTAACTAACTAGCTAACTAACTAACTAACTAACTAACTAACTAACTAACTAACTAACTAACTAGCTAGCTAGCTGACTAACTAAATAACTGACTAACTAACTAACTGACTAACTAACTGACTGACTGACTGACTGACTGACTGACTGACAGGCTAACTGGATGACCGGTTGACCGGATGACCAGCTGACCGACTAACTAACCAACTATCCAACTAACCAACTAACTAATTAACTAACGAGGTAACTAACTAACCAATCAACCAACAAATTACTAACTGACCCACCAAACAACCAACTAACAAATCAACCAGCCATTCGCTCACCCACCCACCCACTCACCCACGCACCCACTCACCCACCCACCCACTCACCCACTCACTCACAGAGAGTGTGGACCGAGTCTCTAGAATTCTCTAGAATTTTGGAGATTGAGAGGGGATCTTATAGAAACTTACAAAATTCTGAAGGGGTTGGACAGGCTAGATGCAGGAAGATTGTTCCCGATGTTGGGGAGGTCCAGGACAAGGGGTCACAGCTTAAGGATAAGGGGGAAATCCTTTAGGACCGAGATGAGAAGGAATTTTTTCACACAGAGAGTGGTGGGTCTCTGGAACTCTCTGCCACAGAGGGTAGTTGAGGCCAGTTCATTGGCTATATTTAAGAGGGAGTTAGATGTGGCCCTTGTGGCTAAGGGGATCAGAGGGTATGGAGAGAAGGCAGGTACGGGATACTGAGTTGGATGATCAGCCATGATCATATTGAATGGCGGTGCTGGCTCGAAGGGCCGAATGGCCTCCTCCTGCACCTAATTTCTATGTTTCTATGAAAGGTTGAACAAGTTAGGTCTTTATTCTTTGGAGCGCAGAAGGTTAAGGGGGGACTTGATTGAGGTCTTTAAAATGATGAAAGGGATAGACATATTTGACGTGGATAAGCTTTTCCCATTGAGGGTAGGGAAGATTCAAACAAGAGGGCATGACATGGGAATTAAGGGACAGAAGTTTAGGGGTAACATGAGGGGGAACTTCTTTACTCAGAGAGTGGTGGCTGTGTGGAATGATCTTCCAGCAGAAGTGGGGAGGCAGGATCGATTTTAACATTTAAAAGTAAAGTGGATAGGTATATGGACGGGAAGGGAATAGAGGGGTATGGTCTGAGTGCAGGTAGATGGGACTAGGGGAAAATAAGTGGTCGGCAAGGACTGGAAGGGCCGAGAAGGCCTGTTTCCGTGCTGTAATTGTTATATGGTTATATGGTTTCCTGCCACTAGCGTGTCCAAACCCTTAATAATCTTATATGTTTCAATAAGTATCCTCTCATCCTTCTAAACTCCAGATTATACAAGCCCAGCCGCTAGTATGTCAACAATCTTATATGTTTCAATGAGATCCCCTCTCATCCTTCTAAACGAATACGTGTTTCCTTGTCTCCGTTCGAAATGGCTTACCCCTTATTCTTAAACTGTGGCCCCTGGTTCTGGACTCCCCCAACATCGGGAACATGTTTCCTGCCTCCAGCGTGTCCAATCCCTTAACAATCTTATATATTTCAATAAGATCCCCTCTCATCCTTCTAAACTCCAGAGTGTACAAGCCCAGCCGCTCCATTCTCTCAGCATATGACAGTCCCGCCATCCCGGGAATCAACCTGGTGAACCCACGCTGCACTCCCTCAATAGCAAGAATGTCCTTCCTCAAATTAGGGGACCAAAACTGCACACAATACTCCAGGTGTGGTCTCACTAGGGCCCTGTACAACTGCAGAAGGACCTCTTTGCTCCTATATTCGATTCCTCTTGTTATAAATCAGACCTGATTGAATGGCGGAGCAGACCTGATGGGCTGAATGGCCTAATTCTGGACTTATACCAATTAACCTGCAAACCTGTACGTCTTTGGAGTGCGGGAAGAAACTGGTGCATCTGGAGAAGATGCAGATCATGGGGAAAAACTCTGTACAAGCAGCACCCGCTGTCAGGGACGAACTTGTGTGTTGGGAGCACAGGTCCACCAAAAAGGGACCACAGGTTCTTGTATACAGGCCCTAATAGCAAAAGGTGTCAAGGTGCACCAGTCATTGAAAGTAGGCATGCAGGTGCAGCAGGCAGTGAAGAAAGCCAATGGTATGTTAGCTTTCATAGCAAAAGGATTTGAGTATAGGAGCAGGGAGGTTCTACTGCAGTTGTACAGGGTCTTGGTGAGGCCACAACTGGAGTATTGCGTACAGTTCTGGTCTCCAAATCTGAGGAAGGACATTATTGCCATAGAGGGGGTACAGAGAAGATTCACCAGACCGATTCCTGGGATTTCAGGACTGTCTTATGAACAAAGACTGCATAGACTCGGTTTATACTCTCTAGAATTTAGGAGATTGAGAGGCGATCATATAGAAGACAGTCCTGACATCCCAGGAATCAGTCTGGTGAACCTTCTCTGCACTCCCTCTATGGCAAAAATGTCCTTCCTCAGATTTGGAGACCGGAACTGTACGCTCTCAATCTCCTAAATTCTAAAGAGTAAGGAAACTAGAGGCAGGAAACATGTTCCCGATTGTATTAAAGCAGGAACTGCAGATGCTGGAGAATCGAGGGTTACACAAAAAGCTGGAGAAACTCAGCCGGTGCAGCAGCATCTAAGGAGCGAAGGAGATAGGCGACGTTTCGGGTCGAGACCCTTCTTCCCGATGTTGGGGTTGACCAGAACCAGGGACCACACACACAGTTTAAGAATAAGGGGTAAGCCATTTAGAACGGAGACGAGGAAACACTTTTTCTCACAGAGAGTTGTGAGTCTGTGGAATTCTCTGCCTCAGAGGGCGGTGGAGGCTGGTTCTCTGGATACTTTAAGTGTTTGGACACGCTAGTGGCAGGAAACATGTTCCCGATGTTGGGGGAGTCCAGAACCAGGGGCCACACACAGTTTAAGAATAAGGAGTAAGCCAGATAGAACGGAGATGAGGAAACACTTTTTCTCACAGAGAGTGGTGAGTCTGTGGAATTCTCTGCCTCAGAGGGCGGTGGAGGCCGGTTCTCTGGATGCTTTCAAGAGAGAGCTAGATCGGGCTCTTAAACATAGTGGAGTCAGGGGATATGGGGAGAAGGCAGGAACGGGGTACTGATTGGGGATGATCAGCCATGATCACATTGAATGGCGGTGCTGGCTCGAAGGGCCGAATGGCCTCTACTCCTGCACCTATTGTCCAATGCCTAAGTGTGTCGTCAACAGCTTCCTTCCCTTTATTGAACAAATGTTCAACCCTGCATTTTAATTGAAATTGTGAGGGAGTTGAGCCATTGAGGATTGGGACATCCTATTGACTCACCTCTGACTCTTCAATGTGTGCGCAGATTACTAACCACTACCTTGATGTCACTCAGAGGCTGATGCAAGGTGAGGGGAAGGGACTTCCCCCGCCTCTCCCCGGCTATTAGCCCCTCCGTTCCCAGCTGCTCGCTCCCTCGCTCATCATCAACATCCATGCCCCCGCCATTATTCCTCTCTCGAATGAGGAAAGGCTGAGCAGGCGAAGATTCAATTCCTTTTTCAATTTAAATCCAAAATATTTATTAAAACATTGAAATACTGTTTACAATCCAATGAAACAAAATCTAGGCAGTGTTGTGGACATCGCTCATCGTTCTCAACCCCAGCGAGTTCATGCCCAGCGCCATCAAACGCTCAATGTCTCACGTTGAACGCCTCATCGTCAGAACTGGGAAGAAGACAAAATAAGCAGATAGAGACAGAGAAAGTTGGGGGTTACACAAAAAGCCGGGGAAACTCAGCGGGTGCAGCAGCATCGCAGGAGCGAAGGAGATAGGCGACGTTTCGGGTCGAGACCCTTCTTCAGATTCAATGAAACATAGAAAAATTGGCGCAGAAAAATTCGAGCCAGCACCGCCATTCAATGTGATCATGCCTGATCATCCCCAATCAGTGCCCAGTTCCTGCTTTTTCCCAATATCCCCTGATTCTTTCAGTCCTAAATCTAACTCTCTCCTAAAAACATCCAGTGAATTGGCCTCCGCTGCCTTCTGTGGCGGAGAATTCCACAGATTCACAACTCTCTGGGTGAAAAAGTGTTTTCTCTGCTTAGTCCTAAATGGCCGACCCCTTATTCTTAAACTGTGACCCCTGGTTCTGGACTCCCCCAACATCGAGAATATTTTTCCTGCATCTTGCATGTCCAATCCTTTAAGAATTCTATAGGTTTCTATGAGATCCCCTCTCATCCCCTCTCTTTTCATAGCAAAAGGATTTGACTATAGGAACAGGGAGGTTCTACTGCAGTTGTATAGGGTCTTGGTGAGACCACACCTGGAGTATTGCGTACAGTTCTGGTCTCCAAATCTGAGGAAGGACATTATTGCCATAGAGGGAGTACAGAGAAGGTTCACCAGACTGATTCCTGGGATGTCAGGACTGTCTGATGAAGAAAGACTGCATAGACTCGGTTTATACTCTCTAGCATTTAGGAGATTGAGAGGGGATCTTATAGAAACTTACAAAATTCTTAAGGGGTTGGACAGGCTAGATGCAGGAAGATTGTTCCCGATGTTGGGGAGGTCCAGGACAAGGGGTCACAGCTTAAGGATAAGGGGGAAATCCTTTAGGACCGAGATGAGAAGGAATTTTTTCACACAGAGAGTGGTGGGTCTCTGGAACTCTCTGCCACAGAGGGTAGTTGAGGCCAGTTCATTGGCTATATTTAAGAGGGAGTTAGATGTGGCCCTTGTGGCTAAAGGGATCAGAGGGTATGGAGAGAAGGCAGGTACAGGATACTGAGTTGGATGATCAGCCATGATCACATTGAATGGCGGTGCAGGCTCGAAGGGCCGAATGGCCTACTCCTGCCCCTATTTTTCTATGTTTCTATGTTTGTATAGGGCCCTCGTGAGACCACACCTGGAGTATTGTGCGCAGTTTAGGTCCCCTAATTTGAGGAAGGACATTCTTGCTATTGAGGGAGTGCAGCGTAGGTTTACAAGGTTAATTCCCGGGATGGTGGGACTGTCATATGCTGAGAGAATGGAGCGGCTGGGCTTGTACACTCTGGAGTGATGAGATGGGATCTCTTTGAAACATATAAGGTTATTAAGGGTTTGGACACGCTGGAGGCAGGAAACATGTTCCCGATGTTGGGGGAGTCCAGAACCAGGGGTCACACACAGTTTAAGAATAAGGAGTAAGCCATTTAGAACGGAGACGAGGAAACACTTTTTCACACAGAGAGTTGTGAGTCTGTGGAATTCTCTGCCTCAGAGGGCGGTGGAGGCCGGTTCTCTGGATGCTTTCAAGAGAGAGCTAGATAGGGCTCTTAAAGATAGCGGAGTCAGGGGATATGGGGAGAAGGCAGGAACGGGGTACTGATTGGGGATGATCAGCCATGATCACATTGAATGGCGGTGCTGGCTGGAAGGGCCGAATGGCCTCCTCCTGCACCTGTTGTCTATAGTCTATTGACCTACACATCTCATCTTAATGCAATGCCCTGACGTCTTTGCACCTTGGAGGGAACAAAAAAACGCTTTGCTTTCTTGTCGATTTTGAGGATTTGATACAGGATACGTTTATCGTCTTTTCATCGATGACTCGTCCATGAGAGGTGTGGCCCGTAGCTGTGTGACGAGCATCGTGTGACAGGAGTAACTGAACGAGGCAAACCGCAAGACAAGCCTTCCTGTTCAGCAGTTCCCCAACGTTGCACATTCGCTGGAGTTTAGACACGTAGAAACATAGAAACATAGACACATAGACAATAGGTGCAGGAGTAGAGGCCATTCGGCCCTTCCAGCCTGCACCGCCATTCAATGTGATCACGGCTGATCATCCCCAATCAGTACCCCGTACCTGCCTTTTCTCCATACCCTCTGATCCCTTTAGCCACTAGGGCCACATCTAACTCCCTCTTAAATATAGCCAATGAACTGGCCTCAACTACCCTCTGTGGCAGAGAGTTCCAGAGACCCACCACTCTCTGTGTGAAAAAAGTCCTTCTCATCTCGGTCCCCTTATCCTTAAGCTGTGACCCCTTGTCCTGGACTTCCCCAACATCGGGAACTAGCATCTAGCCTGTCCAACCCCTTAAGAATTTTGTTAAAGCAGGAACTGCAGATGCTGGAGAATCGAGGGTTACACAAAAAGGCTGGAGAAACTCAGCGGGTGCAGCAGCATCTAAGGAGCGAAGGAGATAGGCGACGTTTCGGGTCGAGGCCCTTCTTCAGACTGAAGAATTTTGTAAGTTTACAAAATTAACAGTATTGCATGTTTCAATAAGATCCCCTCTCATCTTCCAAAATGGGCACAAGTTTCTATAAGATCCCCTCTCAATCTCCTAAATTCTAGAGAGTATAAACCGAGTCTATCCAGTCTTTCTTCATAAGACAGTCCTGACATCCCAGGAATCAGTCTGGTGAACCTTCTCTGCACTCCCTCTATGGCAATAATGTCCTTCCTCAGATTTGGAGACCAGAACTGTACGCAATACTCCAGGTGTGGTCTCACCAAGACCCTGTACAACTGAAGTAGAACCTCCCTGCTCCTATACTCAAATCCTTTTGCTATGAAAGGAGAGGGGATGAGAGGGGATCTCATAGAAGCCTAGAGAATTCTTAAAGGATTTGACATGCAAGATGCAGGAAAAATGTTCCCGATGTTGGGGGGAGTCCAGAACCAGGGGTCACAGTTTAAGAATAAGGGGTCGGCCATTTAGGACTAAGCAGAGAAAACACTTTTTCACCCAGAGAGTTGTGAATCTGTGGAATTCTCCGCCACAGAAGGCAGCGGAGGCCAATTCACTGGATGTTTTTAAGAGAGCGTTAGATTTAGGACTGAAAGAATCAGGGGGTATTGGGAAAAAGCAGGAACGGGGAACCGATTGGGGATGATCAGCCATGATCACATTGAATGGCGGTGCTGGCTCGAAGGGCCAAATGGCCTACTCCTGCGCCAATTTTTCTATGTTTCATTGAATCTGAAGAAGGGTCTCGACCCGAAACGTCGCCTATCTCCTTCGCTCCTGAGATGCTGCTGCACCCGCTGAGTTTCCCCGGCTTTTTGTGTAACCCCCAACTTTCTCTGTCTCTATCTGCTTATTTTGTCTTCTTCCCAGTTCTGACGATGAGGCGTTCAACGTGAGACATTGAGCGTTTGATGGCGCTGGGCATGAACTCGCTGGGGTTGAGAAGGATGAGCGATGTCCACAACACTGCCTAGATTTTGTTTCATTGGATTGTAAACAGTATTTCAATGTTTTAATAAATCATTTTGGATTTAAATTGAAAAAGGAATTGAATCTTCGCCTGCTCAGCCTTTCCTCATTCGAGAGAGGAATAATGGCGGGGGCATGGATGTTGATGATGAGCGAGGGAGCGAGCAGCTGGGAACGGAGGGGCTAATAGCCGGGGGAGGCGGGGGAAGTCCCTTCCCCTCACCTTGCATCAGCCTCTGAGTGACATCAAGGTAGTGG
>CAUPSL010001572.1:0-10000 GCA_963514005.1 Raja brachyura | reverse complement strand
GGCATAAAGAGAAGGCCGTGCATCGATCTGCCACATCCGTGAGCTGAAAATGCTTAAAAACGCTTAATGAAGTAAAAAGGAATTCTGCTGGAGTATCTCAGCGGATCAGGCAGCATCTCTGGAGAAAAGGAATAGGTGGCGTTTCGGGTCGAGACCTAGAAACATAGAAACATAGACAACAGGTGCAGGAGTAGGCCATTCGGCCCTTCCAGCCAGCACCGCCATTCAATATGATCATGGCTGATCATCCAACCCAGTATCCCGTACCTGCCTTCTCTCCATACCCTCTGATCCCCTTAGCCACAAGGGCCACATCTAACGCCCTCTTAAATATAGCCAATGAACTGGCCTCAACTACCCTCTGTGGCAGAGAGTTCCAGAGACCCACCACTCTCTGTGTGAAAAAAGTCCTTCTCATCTCGGTCCTAAAGGATTTCCCCCTTATCCTTAAGCTGTGACCCCTTGTCCTGGACCTCCCCAACATCGGGAACAATCTTCCTGCATCTAGCCTGTCCAACCCCTTAAGAATTTTGTAAGTTTCTATAAGATCCCCTCTCAATCTCCTAAATTCTAGAGAGTACAAGCCGAGTCTATGCAGTCTTTGTTCATAAGACAGTCCTGACATCCCAGGAATCAGTCTGGTGAACCTTCTCTGCACTCCCTCTGTGGCAATAATGTCCTTCCTCAGATTTGGAGACCAGAACTGTACGCAATACTCCAGGTGTGGTCTCACCAAGACCCTGTACAACTGAAGTAGAACCTCCCTGCTCCTATACTCAAATCCTTTTGCTATGAAAGCTAACATACCATTGGCTTTCTTCACTGCCTGCTGCACCTGCATGCCTACTTTCAATGACTGGTGTACCATGACACCCAGGTCACGCTGCATCTCCCCTTTTCCTAATCGGCCACCATTTAGATAGTAGTCGGTTTTCCTATTTTTGCCACCAAAGTGGATAACCTCACATTTATCCACATTATACTGCACCCGATTGTTCCCGATGTTGGGGAAGTCCAGGACAAGGGGTCGCAGCTTAAGGATAAGGGGGAAATCCTTTAGGACCGAGATGAGAAGAAATTTTTTCACACAGAGAGTGGTGGGTCTCTGGAACTCTCTGCCACAGAGGGTAGTTGAGGCCAGTTCATTGACTATATTTAAGAGGGAGTTAGATGTGGCCCTTGTGGCTAAGGGGATCAGAGGGTATGGAGAGAAGGCAGGTATGGGATACTGAGTTGGATGATCAGCCATGATCATATTGAATGGCGGTGCAGGCTCGAAGGGCCGAATGGCCTACTCCTGCACCTAATGTCTATGTTTCTATATCCTCAGCTACACTCGTCCCACCTGCCCCCTCTTGGCCCATAACCCGCTAAACCTATCCTAGCCATAGAAACATAGAAACATAGAAACATAGGCAATAGGTGCAGGAGGAGGCCATTCTGCCCTTCGAGCCAGCAACGCCATGTATTGCGATCATGGCTGATCATCCCCAATCAATGTTCACTCACAAAATTCCCTCATCTCCGTTCTAAATGGCTCACCCCTTATTCTTAAACTGTGTGCGTGTGGCCCCTGGTTCTGGACTCCCCCAACATCGGGAACATGTTTCCTGCCTCTAGCGTGTCCAAACCCATAATAATCTTATATGTTTCAATAAGATCCCCTCTCATCCTTGTGAACTCCAGAGTGTACAAGCCCAGCTGCTCCATTCTCTCAGCATATGACAGTCCCGCCATCCCGGGAATTAACCTGGTAAACCTACGCTGGGCTCCCTCAATAGCAAGAATGTCCTTCCTCAAATTAGGGGACCAAAAACTGCACACAATACTCCAGGTGTGGTCTCACTAGGGCCCTGTACAACTGCAGAAGGACCTCTTTGCTCCTAGACTCAACTCCTCTTGTTATGAGGGCCAACATGCCAAAACTGTACACAATACTCCAGGTGTGGTCTCACTAGGGCTCTGTACAACTGCGGAAGGTAATTTGAGGAAGAGATAATTAAGTGAAAGCCTTCATTGATTTAATTGGAGCTTGTCACATCTCATAGAAACATAGAAACATAGACAACAGGTGCAGGAGTAGGCCATTCGGCCCTTCGAGCCTGCACCGCCATTCAATATGATCATGGCTGATCATCCAACTCAGTATCCCGTACCTGCCTTCTCTCCATACCCCCTGATCCCTTTAGCCACAAGGGCCACATCTAACGCCCTCTTAAATATAGCCAATGAACTGGCCTCAACTACCTTCTGTGGCAGAGAATTCCAGAGACTCACCACTCTCTGTGTAAAGAATGTTTTCCTCATCTTGGTCCTAAAGGAATTCCCCCTTATCCTTAGACTGTGACCCCTTGTTCTGGACTCCCCCAACATCGGGAACAAACTTCCAGCATCTAGCTTGTCCAACCCCTTAAGAATTTTGTAGGTTTCTATAAGATCCTCCCTCAATCTTCTAAATTCCAGCGAGTACAAGCCGAGTCTATCCAATCTTTCCTCATATGGAAGTCCTGACATCCCAGGAATCAGTCTGGTGAACCTTCTCTGTACCCCCTCTATGGCAAGGATGTCTTTCCTCAGATTTGGAGACCAAAACTGTACGCAATACTCCAGGTGTGGTCTCACCAAGACCCTGTACAACTGGAGTAGAACCTCCCTGCTCCTATACTCAAATCCTTTTGCTATGAATGCTAACATACCATTGGCTTTCTTCACTGCCTGCTGCACCTGCATGCCTACTTTCAATGACTGGTGTACCATGACACCCAGGTCTCGTTGCATCTCCCCCTTTCCTAATCGGCCACCATTCAGATAATAGTCTACCCTCATGTTTTTGCCACCAAAGTGGATAACCTGACATTTATATCTCGAGGGCTAACGTACGTTAATCAGAGACCAGCGCTCCATGAAGCAAACATGTCTGTATTTAATGAACAGAATACTGAGTTTGATATCACAGGAGAACATATGTTGATTGTTTGTAGATCAGGAGAGGCGAAATGCCACGTTGGTGGTTCCAAAGGCGCGTACTAATGTCACTCCGGTTGCACAGGTCCACGTCCGTCCGTCCGAATTCCGGGGCAACAGGAATCTCTGACCGGGGAATGTTCAGCTGAAATATAAGAGGGTTCAAAAGTCAAAGTCCAAAGAGTTTATTGTCATGTGTCCCCGACAGGACAATGAAAATCTTTCTTTGCATAGCACAACAGAACATAGTAGGCATTGACTACAATTATATACGTAAATACACACATGAATTAATAAACTAATAAAGTGCAAATAACAGATGGAGGGATATTAATGTTCAGAGTTTTGTCCGAGCCAGGTTTAATAGCCTGATGGCTGTGGGGAAGTAGCTATTCCTAAACCGGGTTGTTGCAGTCTTCAGACTCCTGTACCTTCTACCCGAAGGTAGCAGGGAGATGAGTGTGTGGCCAGGGTGGTGTGGGTCCTTGATGATGCTGCCAGCCTTTTTGAGGCAGCGACTGCGATAAATCCCCTCGATGGAAGGAAGGTCAGAGCCGATGATGGACTGGGCAGTGTTTACTACTTTTTGTAGTCTTTTCCTCTCCAGGGCGCTCAAGTTGCCGAACCAAGCCACGATGCAACCAGTCAGCAAGCTCTCTACTGTACACCTGTAGAAGTTAGAGAGAGTCCTCCTTGACAGACCGACTCTCCGTAATCTTCTCAGGAAGTAGAGGCGCTGATGAGCTTTCTTGATAATTGCATCTGTGTTCTCGGACCAGGAAAGATCTTCACAGATGTGCATGCCCAGGAATTTGAAGCTCTTGACCCTTTCAACCATCGACCCGTTGATATAAACAGGGCTGGTCGATGGTTGAAAGGGATGGATGATCGATCACCAACTGGACATTGAGCAACTTGACTTACGAACAATTTTCGCAGAGTCAAGGTTCCTGTCCCACTTGGGGGCCATTTGCGGGTCATTTTGTGCGTCCCAAAGTCCCGGGGACCCCGCGCATCGTGACGCGGAAACGATGTCCCGTAAATTACGCGCAAATGAGGCGCGAGCGTGACAGGCCCTTCGCCCTTCTGCGGCTTCGACTTGAAACGCGCCCATTCCTGTTCTCCCGAGATCCTCCCCGACCCGCCCAGTCACTCCAGCACTCTGACGGAACAGCATCTTCCCGTATATTATTCCCTTATGGAACTATTTTCCCCCTGTAGCGAACATTACTTTTCACCCAGGTTTCACTTTGGGGGATTTTCACTTTCCAGAATATTTCTAAAGTTCAGACTGGGCGGGAGCGATACGCAGTCGTGCCGGATAGTTTGCACCCCATCGGTATCACCATTGATGTCTCTAATTTCAGGTAGTCCTTACTGTCTCCTCCCCTTCCCAGCTCTCCCTCAGCCCACTGGCTCCACCTCTTCCTTTCTTCTCCCCCCCCCCCACCCCCACCCCCACATCAGACTGATTCCTGGGATGTACCAGACTGATTCCTGGGATGTCAGGACTTTCATATGAGGAAAGATTGGATAGACTCGGCTTGTACTCGCTGGAATTTAGAAGATTGAGAGGGGATCTTATAGAAACTTACAAAATTCTTAAGGGGTTGGACAGGCTAGATGCTGGAAGATTGTTCCCGATGTTAGGGAGGTCCAGGACAAGGGGTCACAGCTTAAGGATAAGGGGGAAATCCTTTAGGACCGAGATGGGAAAAACATTTTTCACACAGAGAGTGGTGGGTCTCTGGAACTCTCTGCCACAGAGGGTAGTTGAGGCCAGTTCATTGGCTATATTTAAGAGGGAGTTAGATGTGGCCCTTGTGGCTAAAGGGGATCAGGGGGTATGGAGAGAAGGCAGGTACGGGATACTGAGTTGGATGATCAGCCATGATCATATTGAATGGCGGTGCAGGCTCGAAGGGCCGAATGGCCTACTCCTGCACCTATTTTCTATGTTTCTATGTTTCTATGTAGGAAGGTCCCCTATTTCCTTCGCTCCATAGATGCTGCCTCACCCGCTGAGTTTCTCCAGCATTTTTGTCTACCCCTCCGCTGCGGAGACTCAGCGGGCCAGGCAGCGTCTGACTCGCTGAGTTCCCCCAGCGTCTTTTCTGTTTTGCTCAAAATTCCAGCATCTGCAGTCTCCGGAAGAGATTCTTCCCCTTCTGTTACCAGGGTTCTAACAGGCCTCCCATAACCTAGGGTACTCTTCAAATCACACGTTGTCTATTGACCAATGTGCCACAATGCTGAGAAGGGTCTGAAGAAGGGCCTCGGCCCGAAACGTTGCCTATTTCCTTTGCTCCATAGATGCTGCCTCACCCGCTGAGTTTCTCCGGCACTTTTGTCTGTCTACAAAGCTGAGAACTATATTCAAAGGGGGGTTCTTCCCCCTTCCTCCTTGTATTGTACTGATCATACAGTATGTTTTATGTGTGTGGATGACATGCACAAAATATAAACCTTCTCACCGCACCCTGGGTCATGTGACTACAATATACCCAAACTTGTGTCTCGGTGAAAGCTACTTGACTGCGAGCGATGTTAGCATTTTCTTTGGTCGTAAGATCATAAGGAATAGCAATATAATTAAGTAGATAAAGAATGATGGACAATGAAGTAGATTTTCAAAGTCTACAGAGAGATTTGGGCCATTTGGAAGAGTGGGCTGAAAGATGGCAGATGGAGTTTAATGCTGATAAGTGTGAGGAGCTACATCTTGGCAGGACAAATCAAAATAGGACGTACATGGTAAATGGTAGGGAATTGAGGAATGCTGTGGAACAGAGGGATCTAGGAATAACTGTGCATAGTTCCCTGAAGGTGGAATCGCATGTAGATAGGGTGGTAAAGAAAGCTTTTGGTGTGCTGGCCTTTATAAATCAGAGCATTGAATATAGGAGTAGGGAAGTAATGTTAAAATTGTACAAGGCATTGGTGATACCAATTCTGCAGTATGGTGTACAATTTTGGTCGCCTAATTATAGGAAGGATGTCGACAAAATAGAGAGAGTACAGAGGAGATTTACTAGAATGTTGCCTGGGTTCCGGCAACTAAGTTACAGAGAAAGGTTGAACAAGTTAGGTCTTTATTCTTTGGAGCGCAGAAGGTTAAGGGGGGACTTGATTGAGGTCTTTAAAATGATGAAAGGGATAGACAGAGTTGACGTGGATAAGCTTTTCCCATTGAGGGTAGGGAAGATTCAAACAAGAGGGCATGACATGAGAATTAAGGGACAGAAGTTTAGGGGTAACATGAGGGGGAACTTCTTTACTCAGAGAGTGGTGGCTGTGTGGAATGATCTTCCTGCAGAAGTGGTGGAGGCAGGATCGATTTTAACATTTAAAAGTAAAGTGGATAGGTATATGGACGGGAAGGGAATGGAGGGGTATGGTCTGAGTGCAGGTAGATGGGACTAGGGGAAAATAAATGGTCGGCACGGACTGGAAGGGCCGAGAGGGCCTGTTTCCGTGCTGTAATTGTTATATGGTTATAGGGTTAAAGTTCACCGTCTACAGCGGGCCATACACACTGGCCATAATTCATCCTTAAACTTTTACATCTGCAGCTCGGACATTGGCCCTTCGGTCCAGCGAGTCCGCGTCGACCAGCGATCAAACCCGTACACTATCACTAACCTGCACACTTAACATTTGACAATTTACAGGGGCCATAGAACCATATAACAATTACAGCACGGAAACAGGCCCTCTCGGCCCTTCCAGTCCGTGCCGACCATTTATTTTCCCCTACTCCCATCTACCTGCACTCAGACCATACCCCTCCATTCCCTTCCCGTCCATATACCTATCCACTTTACTTTTAAATGTTAAAATCGATCCTGCCTCCACCACTTCTGCTGGAAGATCATTCCACACAGCCACCACTCTCCGAGTAAAGAAGTTCCCCCTCATGTTACCCCTAAACTTCTGTCCCTTAATTCTCATGTCATGCCCTCTTGTTTGAATCTTCCCTACCCTCAATGGGAAAAGCTTATCCACGTCAACTCTGTCTATCCCTTTCATCATTTTAAAGACCTCAATCAAGTCCCCCCTTAACCTTCTGCGCTCCAAAGAATAAAGACCTAACTTGTTCAACCTTTCTCTGTAACTTAGTTGCTGGAACCCAGGCAACATTCTAGTAAATCTCCTCTGTACCCTCTCTATTTTGTTGACATCCTTCCTATAATTAGGTGACCAAAATTGTACACCATACTCCAGAAATGGTCTCACCAGTTGGCAATATCCAACCTGATCTCCCGGTGGCTCAGCACTTCAACTCCCCCTCCCATTCCCAATCCGACCTCTCCGTCCTGGGCCTCCTCCATGGCCAGAGTGAGGACCATTGGAAATTGGAGGAGCAGCACCTCATATTCCGCTCGGGCAGTCTGCACCCCAGTGGCATGAACATGGACTTTTCAGGTAGTCCCTACTTCCTCCACCCCTTCCCAGCTCTCCCTCAGCCCACTCTTCCTTTCTTATCCCCGCCCACCCTCACATCAGTATGAAGAAGGGTCTCGACCCGAAACGTCGCCTATTTCCTTCGCTCCGTAGATGCTGCCTCACCCGCTGAGTTTCTCCTGCATTTTTCGATTTTCTTGAACTCGTAGACGCCTGGGATTCTGCCCTGGTGATTTTTCCAGCATCTGCAGTTCTTTACCTAGGTATGTTACAAAACTTACCTTGAGCAGCGCTGCAGTTCTGCCGCTCCCCGTGTGCGCGACTTTGGCGCCTTTCAGAGGGGGGTGGGCTTAAAGTGCCGTTTTTCTACAGGCTGGGACAATCGATCCATGTCGGGCCATTTCGTTGCGGAAGAAAAATCGCTCCGACATTTAATCAATGAAGGTATTTTTAAATTACACTAGATTATTTATTAACGAGAGTAATTTAAAAATCACCTTCAAAAGCCGTGAGAGCCGACAACGGGAAGGATTTTGCGTAGGGGAGAAAAAAAGGTAAATAGTTTATTTTTACATTAAAAGTTGGTTTTTCGGGAGGCTTTAATAATATTTTCACGTTGCGAAATAGGGTCCAAAAAAATGTATGAACAAACAGTATTTTTCCTCCCGACTTCACCGCTAACCGCAACGTTCCAATCCACCGCATTCCACTAAAACCCACTCGCTAGTTGATTTAAATGGCCATTAATTTACAGGCATTAAACACTAAATTCCTTCCATTTGGCCCAGAAATTCATGAAAATGAGATTTAAAAATTATGTTATATTGTGGATTATTGTGTGAATGTTATTTGGACACTTAGGCAATTTTAAAAAAGTTTATCTTTTCTTAAGAAATGGATAGATGTTTAGATCTACTCATTGAATTTTGTAATTAGCTACAATTAGATAACTAACTAATTATATGCTTTAATTTCAGGTCATCCAAGTAAGATTGTTTCATATTTGTTTCAGAATGCTTCAATCTATAATAACTGGAAATTTCATTGAGTTCTCTTAATTTTTAAGAAAGTTATGGGCTTTTAACAGTTCTAGATCACAGCTTTTGAGTTAAGTCAATGGAAAGGCAATGGGGAACAAGATGCTAATTTCTGAGTATGAAAATGGCCATAACTTTCTTAATACTGAAGATATGAAAGTGAATTAGGTGTCAAATTAAACTTATTTTTGTGCTTTATCTGATGGGATAAATTGCAGACTTGATTTTTAAAATCTCAAAATTTTGTAACATTGCTACTGTCTGTAGGGAGTTTGTACGTTCTCCCCGTGACCTGCGTGGGTTTTCTCCGGGTGATCCAGGTCCCCCCCCCACACTGCAAAGACGTGCGGGTATGTAGGTTAATTGACTTGTGATGAATCTAATAAATCTTCCCTATTATAGGATAGTGTTAATGTGAGGGCTTTGTGGGCCGAAGGGCCTGTTTCCGTGCTGTAACTCTAAACTAAACTAATTGGCCCGCGGTTGTGAGGGAGAATGCTGGCATTTGAGTTCTCTTAATTTTTAAGAAAGTTATGGCCTTTTGACTGTTCTAGATCACAGCTTTTGAGTTAAGTCAATGGAACGGCAAAGGGGAACAAGATGCTAATTTCCGAGTATGAAAATGGCCATAACTTTGTTAATACTGAAGCTATGGAAGTGAATTTAGGAGATTGAGAGGGGATCTTATAGAAACCTACAAAATTCTTAAGGGGTTGGACAGGCTAGATGCAGGAAGATTGTTCCCGATGTTGGGGAGGTCCAGGACAAGGGGTCACAGCTTAAGGATAAGGGGGAAATCCTTTAGGACCGAGATGAGAAGGACTTTTTTCACACAGAGAGTGGTGGGTCTCTGGAACTCTCTGCCACAGAGGGTAGTTGAGGCCAGTTCATTGGCTATATTTAAGAGGGAGTTAGATGTGGCCCTTGTGGCTAAGGGGATCAGGGGGTATGGAGAGAAGGCAGGTAAGGGATACTGAGTTGGATGATCAGCCATGATCATATTGAATGGCGGTGCAGGCTCGAAGGGGATCAGGGGGTATGGAGAGAAGGCAGGTACAGGATACTGAGTTGGATGATCAGCCATGATCGTATTGAATGGCGGTGCTGGCTCGAAGGGGATCAGGGGGTATGGAGAGAAGGCAGGTACAGGATACTGAGTTGGATGATCAGCCATGATCACCCACCACCCTCTGATCCCTTTAGCCACAAGGGCCACATCTAACTCCATCTTAAATATAGCCAATGAACTGGCCTCAACCACCTTCTGTGGCAGAGAGTTCCAGAGACCCACCACTCTAGATTGGAGCATTTCAGAACGCTCCAATCTATAATAACTGAAAATTTCATTGAGTTCTCTTAATTTTTAAGAAAGTTATGGGCTTTTGACTGTTGTAGATCACAGCTTTTGAGTTAAGTCAATGGAAAGGCAATGGGGAACAAGATGCTAATTTCCGAGTATGAAAATGGTCATAACTTCCTTAATACTGAAGATATGAAAGTGAATTAGGTGTCAAATTAAACTTCTTTTTATGCTTTATCTGATGGGATAAATTGCAGACTTGATTGTGTAACATTTCTACGGTACCTGATCTGAA
>CAUPSL010001571.1:5000-30816 GCA_963514005.1 Raja brachyura | reverse complement strand
TGATCGTCCCCAATCAGTTCCCCGTTCCTGCCTTCTCCCCATATCCCCTGACTCCCTCTCGCTATCTTTAAGAGCCCTATCTAGCTCTCTCTTGAAAGTATCCGGAGAACCGGCCTCCACCGCCCTCTGAGGCAGAGAATCCCACAGATTCACAACTCTCTGGGTGGAAAAGTTTCTCCTCGTCACCGTTCTAAATGGCCGACCCCTTATTCTTAAATTGTGTGTGTGTGTGGCCCCTGGTTCTGGACTTCCCCAACATTGGGAACACGTTTCCTGCCTCTAGCGTGTCCAATTCGTTAACAATCTTATGTGTTTCAATGAGATCCCCTCTCATCCTTCTAAACTCCAGAGTGTACAAGCCCAGCCGCTCCATTCTCTCAGCGTATGACAGTCCCGCCATCCCGGGAATTAACCTGGTGAACCTATGCTGGGCTCCCTCAATAGCAAGAATGTCCTTCCTCAAATTAGGGGACCAAAAACTGCACACAATACTCCAGGTGTGGTCTCACCAGGGCCCTGTACAACTGCAGAAGGACCTCTTTGCTCCTGTACTCAACTCCTCTTGTTATGAAGGCCAACAGGGCCAAAACTGTACGCAATACTCCAGGTGTGGTCTCACCAGGGCCCTGTACAACTGCAGAAGGACCTCTTGGCTCCTAGACTCAACTCCTCTTGTTATAGCCATATAACAATTACAGCACAGAAACAGGCCCTCTTGGCCCTTCCAGTCCGTGCCGACCATTTATTTCCCCCTAGTCCCATCTACCTGCACTCAGACCATACCCCTCCATTCCCTTCCCGTCCATATACCTATCCACTATACTTTTAAATGTTAAAATCGATCCTGGAAATTGGTACCATTGGTCATGGTACACCAGTCATTGAAAGTAGGCATGCAGGTGCAGCAGGCAGTGAAGAAAGCAAATGGTATGTTAGCATTCATAGCGAAAGGATTTGAGTATAGGAGCAGGGAGGTTCTACTGCAGTTGTACAGGGTTTTGGTGAGGCCACACCTGGAGTACTGCGTACAGTTTTGGTCTCCAAATCTGAGGAAAGACATCCTTGCCATAGAGGGGGTACAGAGAAGATTCACCAGACTGATTCCTGGGATGTCAGGACTTTCATATGAGGAAAGATTGGATAGACTCGGTTTGTACTCGATGGAATTTAGAAGATTGAGGGGGGATCTTATAGAAACTTACAAAATTCTTAAGGGGTTGGACAAGCTAGATGTTGGAAGATTGTTCCCGATGTTGGGGGAGTCCAGAACAAGGGGTCACACAGTCTAAGGATAAGGGGGAATTCCTTTAGGACCGAAATGAGGAAAACATTCTTTACACAGAGAGTGGTGAGTCTCTGGAATTCTCTGCCACAGAAGGTAGTTGAGGCCAGTTCATTGGCTATATTTAAGAGGGCGTTAGATGTGGCACTTGTGGCTAAAGGGATCAGGGGGTATGGAGAGAAGGCAGGTACGGGATACTGAGTTGGATGATCAGCCATGATCACATTGAATGGCGGTGCAGGCTCGAAGGGCCGAATGGCCTCTACTCCTGCACCTATTTTCTATGTTTCTATGTTTCTAAAATGAACATAGAAAATAGGTGCAGGAGTAGGCCATTCGGCCCTTCGAGCCAGCACCGCCATTCAATGTGATCATGGCTGATCATCCAACTCAGTATCCCGTACCTGCCTTCTCTCCATACCCCCTGATCCCTTTAGCCACAAGTGCCACATCTAACGCCCTCTTAAATATAGCCAATGAACTGGCCTCAACTACCTTCTGTGGCAGAGAATTCCAGAGACTCACCACTCTCTGTGTAAAGAATGTTTTCCTCATTTCGGTCCTAAAGGAATTCCCCCTTCTCCTTAGACTGTGACCCCTTGTCCTGGACTCCCCCAACATCGGGAACAATCTTCCAGCATCTAGCTTGTCCAACCCCTTAAGAATTTTGTAGGTTTCTATAAGATCCCCCCTCAATCTTCTAAATTCCATCGAGTACAAACCGAGTCTATCCAATCTTTCCTCATATGAAAGTCCTGACATCCCAGGAATCAGTCTGGTGAATCTTCTCTGTACCCCCTCTATGGCAAGGATGTCTTTCCTCAGATTTGGAGACCAAAACTGTACGCAGTACTCCAGGTGTGGCCTCACCAAAACCCTGTACAACTGCAGCAAATACATCGGTGTTCGTTAAATGCCAGACATACATTGATACAATTCAAAGTATTATACAGATTACACTATTCAAAAAACTAAATTAAATAGTATCTTTCACAATCTCTGTTCACTTTGTGATAAATGTCAGAACTTAGAAGCAAATTTAACACACAGTTTTGCTACATGTGCCAAACTGAATCACTATTGGACGGAAATGTTTAAGGTTATCTCTGAGGTTCTAAAAATTAGATTGGATCCAGACCCAACGTTAATAATACTTGGGATTTTTGGATTCAAATTCGGTACTTACAGGAAATCAAAGACATTTCTTTGATTACTGTTTGATAATAGGCGAAAAAAAATCATATTGACATTTTAGAAACATAGAAACATAGAAAATAGGTGCAGGAGTAGGCCATTCGGCCCTTCGAGCCTGCACCGCCATTCAATGTGATCATGGCTGATCATCCAACTCAGTATCCCGTACCTGCCTTCTCTCCATACCCCCTGATCCCTTTAGCCACAAGTGCCACATCTAACGCCCTCTTAAATATAGCCAATGAACTGGCCTCAACTACCTTCTGTGGCAGAGAATTCCAGAGACCCACCACTCTCTGTGTAAAGAATGTTTTCCTCATTTCGGTCCTAAAGGAATTCCCCCTTATCCTTAGACTGTGACCCCTTGTTCTGGACTCCCCCAACATCGGGAACAATCTTCCAGCATCTAGCTTGTCCAACCCCTTAAGAATTTTGTAGGTTTCTATAAGATCCCCCCTCAATCTTCTAAATTCCATCGAGTACAAACCGAGTCTATCCAATCTTTCCTCATATGAAAGTCCTGACATCCCAGGAATCAGTCTGGTGAATCTTCTCTGTACCCCCTCTATGGCAAGGATGTCTTTCCTCAGATTTGGAGACCAAAACTGTACGCAGTACTCCAGGTGTGGCCTCACCAAAACCCTGTACAACTGCAGTAGAACCTCCCTGCTCCTATACTCAAATCCTTTCGCTATGAATGCTAACATACCATTTGCTTTCTTCACTGCCTGCTGCACCTGCATGCCTACTTTCAATGACTGGTGTACCATGACACCCAGGTCTCGTTGCATCTCCCCCTTACCTAATCTGCCACCATTCAGATAATAGTCTACCCTCATGTTTTTGCCACCAAAGTGGATAACCTCACATTTATCCACATTATACTGCATCTGCCATGCATCTGCCCATTCACTCAGCCTATCCAAATCACCCTGCAGCCTCCAAGCATCCTCCTCACACCTAACTATACCCCCCAGCTTGGTATCATCTGCAAATTTGGAGATGTTGCATTGAATTCCCTCGTCCAAATCATTAATATATATTGTACATAGCTGGGGTCCCAGCACTGAGCCTTGCGGCACCCCACTGGTCACTGCCTGCCATTGTGAAAAGGACCCGTTTACTCCTACCCTTTGCCTCCTGTCTGCGAGCCAGTTCTCTATCCACATCAATACTGAACCCCCAATACCGTGTGCTTTAAGTTTGTATGCTAATCTCTTATGCGGGACCTTGTCGAAAGCCTTCTGAAAGTCTAGATACACCACACCCACTGGTTCTCCCTTATCCACTCTACTAGTTACATCCTCGAAAAATTCTATCAGATTTGTCAGACATGATTTACCTTTCGTAAATCCATGCTGACTTTGTCCAATGATTTCACCGCTTTCCAAATGCGCTGCTATCCCATCTTTAATAACCGACTCCAGCAGTTTCCCCACTACCGATGTTAGACTAACTGGTCTGTAATTCCCCGCTTTCTCTCTCCCTCCCTTTTTAAAAAGTGGGGTTACATTAGCTACCCTCCAATCCTCAGGAACTACTCCAGAATCTAAGGAATTTTGAAAAATTTTGAAAGGGAACATTATCCCCCACAATCAAAATGTGGGCGGCAGAGATGTTGGAGATGTTACAATTAGAAAGAATCAGATTTGTGCTATTGGACAAATATAATACCTTCCAACAAATATGGTCTCCATAAAACATGAGGGTAGACTATTATCTGAATGGTAGCAGATTAGGTAAGGGGGAGATGCAACGAGACCTGGGTGTCATGGTACACCAGTCATTGAAAGTAGGCATGCAGGTGCAGCAGGCAGTGAAGAAAGCAAATGGTATGTTAGCATTCATAGCGAAAGGATTTGAGTATAGGAGCAGGGAGGTTCTACTGCAGTTGTACAGGGTTTTGGTGAGGCCACACCTGGAGTACTGCGTACAGTTTTGGTCTCCAAATCTGAGGAAAGACATCCTTGCCATAGAGGGGGTACAGAGAAGATTCACCAGACTGATTCCTGGGATGTCAGGACTTTCATATGAGGAAAGATTGGATAGACTCGGTTTGTACTCGATGGAATTTAGAAGATTGAGGGGGGATCTTATAGAAACCTACAAAATTCTTAAGGGGTTGGACAAGCTAGATGCTGGAAGATTGTTCCCGATGTTGGGGGAGTCCAGAACAAGGGGTCACAGTCTAAGGATAAGGGGGAATTCCTCTAGGACCGAAATGAGGAAAACATTCTTTACACAGAGAGTGGTGAGTCTCTGGAATTCTCTGCCACAGAAGGTAGTTGAGGCCAGTTCATTGGCTATATTTAAGAGGGCGTTAGATGTGGCACTTGTGGCTAAAGGGATCAGGGGGTATGGAGAGAAGGCAGGTACGGGATACTGAGTTGGATGATCAGCCATGATCACATTGAATGGCGGTGCAGGCTCGAAGGGCCGAATGGCCTACTCCTGCACCTATTTTCTATGTTTCTATGTTTCTATATACAGTATCTAGAGAGGTTGCTGTTCTTGACGTCACTGCCTGACGGGTACCCAGCGGGATTTGATGAGAATAATTGATTTTTATACTAGGATTAATAGGCATGTCTTCATTGATATTACTATTTGTAATAGTTTTAAATACAATATATTTTGTTCATTTTCAATCACACATATATATATATATATAATATGTTTCACTTTTTGTTAATCTATAATCTTTTTCGCTTTCTCTTTTCTATATCATCAAATTATTATTTAATCACTTCTTATTGATTTAAAACTAACAGACGTAAAGCTGTTTACATTATTGTAAATAGATTACTTCTAATAAAATAAAGTAATCAAAATCGATCCAGCCTCCACCACTTCTGCAGGAAGATCATTCCACACAGCCACCACTCTCTGAGTTGTACAGGGCCCTGGTGAGACCACACCTGGAGTATTGCGTGCAGTTTTGGCCCTGTTGGCCTTCATAACAAGAGGAGTTGAGTACAGGAGCAAAGAGGTCCTTCTGCAGTTGTACAGGGCCCTGGTGAGACCACACCTGGAGTATTGTGTGCAGTTTTGGCCCTGTTGGCCTTCATAACAAGAGGAGTTGAGTACAGGAGCAAAGAGGTCCTTCTGCAGTTGTACAGGGCCCTGGTGAGACCACACCTGGAGTATTGCGTGCAGTTTTGGCCCTGTTGGCCTTCATAACAAGAGGAGTTGAGTACAGGAGCAAAGAGGTCCTTCTGCAGTTGTACAGGGCCCTGGTGAGACCACACCTGGAGTATTGCGTGCAGTTTTGGCCCTGTTGGCCTTCATAACAAGAGGAGTTGAGTACAGGAGCAAAGAGGTCCTTCTGCAGTTGTGCAGGGTCTTGGTGAGACCACACCTGGAGTATTGCGTGCAGTTTTGGCCCTGTTGGCCTTCATAACACGAGGAGTTGAGTACAGGAGCAAAGAGGACCTTCTGCAGTTGTACAGGGCCCTGGTGAGACCACACCTGGAGTATTGCGTGCAGTTTTGGCCCTGTTGGCCTTCATAACAAGAGGAGTTGAGTACAGGAGCAAAGAGGTCCTTCTGCAGTTGTACAGGGCCCTGGTGAGACCACACCTGGAGTATTGCGTGCAGTTTTGGCCCTGTTGGCCTTCATAACAAGAGGAGTTGAGTACAGGAGCAAAGAGGTCCTTCTGCAGTTGTACAGAGCCCTGTTTCTATGTTTCTGAAGGCCAACAGGCCAAAACTGCACACAATACTCCAGGTGTGGTCTCACCAGGGCCCTGTACAACTGCAGAAGGACCTCTTTGCTCCTATACTCAACTCCTCTTGCTATAGAAACTTAGAAACATAGACAATAGGTGAAAGAGTAGAGGCCATTCGGCCTTTCTAGCCTGCACCGCCATTCAATATGATCATGGCTGATCATCCAACTTAGTATCCCGTCCCTGCCTTCTCTCCATACCCCCTGATCCCTTTAGTCACAAGGGCCACATCTAACTCCCCCTTAAATATAGCCAATGAACTGGGCTCAACTACCTTCTGTGGCAGAGAATTAATTCCACAGATTCACCACTCTCTGTGTGTGTGGAAATAAAAATGTTTTTCTCATCTCGGTCCTAAAAGACTTCCCCCTTATCCTTAAACTGTGTGACCCCTTGTCCTGGACTTCCCCAACATCGGGAACAATCTTCCTGCCATCGGGATCAATCTAGCCTGTCCAACCCCTTAAGAATTTTGTAAGTTTCTATAAGATCCCCCCTCAATCTTCTAAATTCCAGCGAGTACAAGCCGAGTCTATCCAGTCTTTCTTCATATGGAAGTCCTGACATCCCAGGAATCAGTCTGGTGAACCTACTCTGTACTCACTCTATGGCAAGGATGTCCTTCCTCAGATTAGGAGACGAAAACTGCACACAATACTCCAGGTGTGGTCTCACCAGGGCCCTGTACAACTGCAGAAGGACCTATTTGCACCTGTACTCGACTCCTCTTGTTATGAAGGCCAACATGCCATTCTTAAACTGTGTGTGTGTGTGTGGCCCCTGGTTCTGGACTCCCCCAACATCGGGAACATGTTTCCTGCCTCTAGCGTGTCCAAACCCTTAACAATCTTATATGTTTCAATGAGATCCCCTCTCATCCTTCTAAACTCCAGAGTGTACAAGCCCAGCCGCTCCATTCTCTCAGCGTATGACAGTCCCGCCATCCCGGGAATTAACCTGGTGAACCTACGCTGGGCTCCCTCAATAGCAAGAATGTCCTTCCTCAGGTTAGGGGACCAAAACTGCACACAATACTCCAGGTGTGGTCTCACCAAGACCCTGTACAACTGCAGAAGGACCTCTTTGCTCCTAGACTCAACTCCTCTTGTTATGAAGGCCAACAGGGCCAAAACTGCACACAATACTCCAGGTGTGGTCTCACCAGGACCCTGTACAACTGCAGAAGGACCTCTTTGCACCTGTACTCGACTCCTCTTGCTATGAAGACCAATAGGGCCAAAACTGCTCACAATACTCCAGGTGTGGTCTCACCAGGGCCCTGTACAACTGCAGAAGGACCTCTTTGCTCCTGTACTCGACTCCTCTTGTTATGAAGGCCAACAGGGCCAAAACCGCACACAATACTCCAGGTGTGGTCTCACCAGGGCCCTGTACAACTGCAGAAGGACCTATTTGCACCTGTACTCGACTCCTCTTGTTATGAAGGCCAACAGGGCCAAAACTGGTCAGATCCTTGATCTCAATCTCAGGGAGTGTGTGAGCTGATAGTGAGAGGGAGGAGAGGGGGTGTGGTGTGTGTGTGCTGGCATGTATAAAACCTGCCGCTAAAACACGTCCCTTATCCCCACACAGCGAGTGAGGGAGAGAGGGGGAGAGAGGAGAGGGGGGAGAGAGAGAGGGAGAGAGACAGAGAGAGGGAGAGGGAGAGATAGAGAGGAGAGGGGGAGAGAGGAGAGGGGGGAGAGAGAGAGAGTGTGTGAGAGAGAGAGAGAGTGTGTGTGAGAGAGAGAGAGAGAGAGATATAGTGAGAGACAGAGAGAGACAGAGAGGGAGTGTGAGGTAGACAGAAAGACAGATAGAGTGTGAGTGTGAGAGACAGAGAGAGAGAGATAGTGAAAGTGAGAGAAAGAGTGAGAGAGACAGAGATAGTGTGAGTGACAGAGAGAGGGAGATATAGAGAGTGTGACAGGGAGAGAGAGGAGAGCTAGAGAGAGAGAGAGAGACTGACAGGGAGAGAGAGGAGAGACACAGATAGATAGAGTGCGTGAGAGTGAGAGAGAGACACACACACACACAGATAGGTAGAGTGTGTGACACAGAGAGAGAGAGCTAGAAAGAACGGCAGAGAGCGAGGGAGTGTGAGAGAGGAGAGAGAGAGAAAGAAAGACAGAGAGAGAGAGAGACAGAGAGGGAGATAGAGAAAGAGAGGGAGAAAGAGAGAAGAGAGGGGGACAGTGAAAGAGAGAGAGACACACACACACACACACAGATAGATAGTGTGTGAGAGGGAGAGAGTGAGAGAGAGAGAGACTAAAAGAGTGAAAGAGAGAGAGAGAGAGACAGAAAGAGCTGGAAAGAAAGACAGAGAGGAGTGAGAGAGAGAGACAGTGAGTGTGAGAGAGTGAGAGAGAGTGAGAGGGAGATAGTGAGAGAGAGGGAGTGTGTGAGAGAAAGGGAGATAGAGAGAGAGAGACAGAGAGAGAGATAGAGTGTGAGGTAGACAGAAAGACAGAGAGAGAGAGTGTGAGTGACAGAGGGAGAGAAATATAGAGTGTGACAGGGAGAGAGAGGAGAGATAGAGAGAGTGACACAGATAGATACAGTGTGTGAGAGTGAGAGAGAGATAGAGAGAGAGAGAGAGAGAGAGTGTGAGAGAAAGAGTGAGAGAGACAGAGTGTTAGAGAGAGAGAGAGTGTGAGAGAGATAGAGAGAGAGAGAGAGTGTGAGAGAAAGTGAGAGAGACAGAGAGTGTTAGAGAGAGAGAGAGAGTGTGAGAGAAAGAGTGAGAGAGACAGAGTGTTAGAGAGAGAGAGAGAGAGTGTGAGAAAGAGTGAGAGAGACAGAGAGTGTTAGAGAGAGAGAGAGAGTGTGAGAGAGATAGAGAGAGAGAGAGTGTGCGAGAAAGAGTGAGAGAGACAGAGAGTGTTAGAGAGAGAGAGAGTGTGAGAGAAAGAGTGAGAGAGACAGAGAGTGTTAGAGAGAGAGAGAGAGTGTGAGAGAGATAGAGAGAGAGAGAGAGAGAGTGTGAGAGAAAGAGTGAGAGAGACAGAGAGAGTGTGAGATAGACAGAGAGAGGGAGATATAGAGAGTGTGACAGGGAGAGAGAGGAGAGATATAGAGAGAGTGTGTGAGAGTGAGAGAGAGTGTGAGAGAGTCAGAGAGAGACAGAGAGAAGAGAGAGACAGAGAGTGAGAGAGAGTGAGGTAGACAGAAAGACACAGATAGAGTGTGTGAGAGAGAGAGAGAGAGAGACAGAGAAAGAGTGAGATAGAGAGAGCGAGAGAGAGATAGAGAGAGACACACAGATAGATAGTGCGTGAGGGAGAGAGATATAGCTAGAGAGAGAGAGAGAGGAGAGATAAAGAGAGAGAGAGAGTGAGTGAGTGAGAGAGGGAGATACAGAGCGAGTGTGAGAGACATAGAGAGACAGAGAGTGTGAGAGAGATAGAGAGAGGAGAGATAGAGAGAGTGAGAGAGAGAGATAGAGAGTGAGAGACAGAGAGTTAGAGAGATTGAGAGTGAGAGTGAGTGAGTGAGAGTTGTCGAGATGTTGCGTGCAGTCTTGCTCCTGCTCTGGGCATCGAACTGTTGCCGCGGTCTGATCCCCTTCACCTGCACCAGCCGGTTGAGCCGGGACTCGCGCACCTGCTGCCCGGCGTGGGACGACGGGAGCCCGTGCGGAGAGGCCTCGGGGCGGGGGACGTGCGCCGAGTTCACCCCCCCCCCGGGCGCCCGGCCCAGCCCGGACTTCCGGGAGTGGTGGCCGACCTACTTCTTCTCCCGGCTGTGCAGGTGCGAGCCCGGGTTCCGGGGGGTGGATTGCGGGGAGTGCCAGGCGGGGTGGGCGGGGCGCACGTGCGAGACGGCCGTGCCGGTGGCCGTCCGCCGTGACTGCTCCGAGCTGCCCGCAGTGGACCGGCGGAACCTGGTGGCGGCGCTAGAGAAGGCCAAGACCACGGTGACCGACCGGTGGTCGATCTACGGGAGCAGGGGCGTCGGAAACGGGGGAACGCTCACGTTCCGGCGGTCCACCCTCTACGACGCGCTGGTCTGGGTGCACTACGTCACGGGGAAGCCCGCGCCCGGGAACGGCCGGAACAGGCCACGCTACGGACACCAGTCCATCGGCTTCCTCACCTGGCACCGGCTCCAGCTGGTCTGGTTCGAGGACCAGCTCCGCAACATCACCGGCCAACGGGACTTCGCCCTCTGCGTCTGGCGCTGGGCGGGCAAGCCCTCCTGCGACATCTGCACGCCCGACTTCTTCGGAGGCTCGAACCACGGCAACTTGCTGGGCAACTTTGAGAACTGGACCGTAAGTGACGCATTGAGGGCAGGTGACTAGTCGGGTGCATCAGGGATCTGTGTTGGGTCCACTGTTGTTTGTACATGTACATCAATGATCTGGATGAAAGGGGTGGTAAATTGGATTAGTAAGTGTGGGGTGCTACATCTTGGCCGGATAAATAAAAATGGGACAAACAAGAGGGCATGACATGAGAATTAAGGGACAGAAGTTTAGGGGTAGCCTGGGTTTCAACAGCTAAGTTACAGAGATAGGTTAGAACATAGAAACATAGACAATAGGTGCAGGAGTAGAGGCCATTCAGCCCTTCGAGCCTGCACCGCCATTCAATATGATCATGGCTGATCATCCAACTCAGCATCCCGTACCTGCCTTCTCTCCATACCCCCTGATCCCTTCAGCCACAAGGGCCACATCTAACACCCTCTTAAATATAGCCAATGAACTGGCCTCAACTACCTTCTGTGGCAGAGAATTCCAGAGACCCACCACTCTCTGTGTAAAGAATGTTTTCCTCATCTCGGTCCTAAAGGAATTCCCCCTTATCCTTAGACTGTGTGACCCCTTGTTCTGGACCTCCCCAACATCGGGAACAATCTTCCAGCATCTAGCTTGTCCAACCCCTTAAGAATTTTGTAAGTTTCTATAAGATCCCCTCTCAATCTTCTAAATTCCAGCGAGTACAAGCCGAGTCTATCCAATCTTTCCTCATATGAAAGTCCTGACATCCCAGGAATCAGTCTGGTGAACCTTCTCTGTACCCCCTCTATGGCAAGGATGTCTTTCCTCAGATTTGGAGACCAAAACTGTACGCAATACTCCAGGTGTGGCCTCACCAAAACCCTGTACAACTGCAGTAGAACCTCCCTGCTCCTATACTCAAATCCTTTTGCTATGAATGCTAACATACCATTTGCTTTCTTCACTGATGATACTAAGATAGTGGGTGCTGTGGATAATGAAGTAGACTTTCAAAGTCTACAGAGAGATTTGGGCCATTTGGAAGAGTGGGCTGAAAGATGGCAGATGGAGTTTAATGCTGATAAGTGTGAGGTGCTACATCTTGGCCGGACAAATCAAAATAGGACGTACATAGTAAATGGTAGGGAATTGAGGAATGCTGTGGAACAGAGGGATCTAGGAATAACCGTGCATAGTTCCTTGAAGGTGAAATCTCATATAGAAAGCTTTTGTTATGCTAGCCTTTATAAATCAGAGCATTGAATATAGGAGTAGGGAAGTAATGTTAAAATTGTACAAGGCATCGGTGAGACCAAATCTGGAGTATGGTGTACAATTTTATGTGAGGTTCTAGATCTTGGCAGGACAAATCAAAATAGGACGTACATGGTAAACGGTAGGGAATTGAGGAATGCTGTGGAACAGAGGGATCTAGGAATAACTGTGCATAGTTCCCTGAAGGTGGAATCGCATGTAGATAGGGTGGTAAAGAAAGCTCCCCTCTCCTCTCCTCCCCTCCCTTCTCCTCCCCTCCCCTCTCCTCCCCTCCCCTCCCATCTCCTCCCCGCTGCTCTCCTCATGTGTGTATGTGTGTGTATGTGTGCGTGCATGTGTGCATGTGTGTGCTTGCGTGCGCGTGCGTGTGTGTGTGCGTGCGTGCATATGTGTGTGCGTGCGTGTGCGTATGTGCGTGCGTGCGCACGTGCATGTGTGCACGTGCATGCGTGCGTGCGTGAGTGTGTGTGTGCGTTTGTGTGCGTGCGTGTGCGAGTGTGTGCCTGCGTGCATGGGTGCGTGCGTGCGTGTGCGTGCGTGAGTGCGTGCGTGTGTGAGTGCGTGCTTGTGCGTGCGTGAGTGCGGTGTGCATGTGTACGCGTGCGTGCATGTGTGCGTGCGTGAGTGCGTACTTGTGTACGTGCATGTGTGCGTGCATTAGGGTTAGGGTTAGGGTTAGGGTTAGGGTTAGGGTTAGGGTTAGGGTTAGGGTAGGGTTAGGGTTAGGGTTAGGGTTAGGGTTAGGTGCGTGCGTGTGTGTGTGCGTGCGTGCGTGTGTGCGTGCGTGCGTGAGTGTGTGTGTGAGTGCGTGAGTGCGTGCGTGCGTGTGTGAGTGCGTGCGTGAGTGCATGCGTGCGTGCGTGAGTGTGTGTGCGTGAGTGTGTGCGTGCATGCGTGAGTGTGTGTGTGAGTGCGTGCGTGCGTGCATGAGTGAGTGAGTGCGTGTGTGCGTGTGCGTGCGTGCGTGCGTGTGCATGCGTGAGTGTGTGCGTGTGCGAGTGCGTGCGTGTGAGTGTGTGCGTGCATGCGTGCGCGTCAGTGCGTGCGTGAGTGTGTGTGTGCGTGCGTGAGTGTGCGTGCGTGTGTGAGTGCGTGCGTCTGTGCGTGTGTGAGTGCGTGCGTGTGTGAGTGCGTGCGTGTGTGAGTGCGTGCGTGCGTGCGTGAGTGCGAGTGCCTGCGTGCGTGCGTGCGTGCGTGTGAGTGTGTGCGTGCATGCGTGCGTGTCAGTGCATGCGTGTGTGAGTGTGTGTGTGTGTGCGTGAGTGTGCGTGCGTGCGTCTGTGAGTGTGTGCGTGTGTGAGTGCGTGCGTGAGTGCGTGCGTGTGTAACTGCGTGCGTGTGTGAGTGCGTGCGTGCATGAGTGTGAGTGCCTGCGTGCGTGAGTGCGTGAGTGCGTGCGTGCGTGCGTGCGTGAGTGTTCTAACCTCGGACGTTCTGCGTTGACCCTCAGGTTCCATGCGATGGGCCGGGAGGTCCAACCCCCTCGATGGACATCGTTTGTCCGCCTGGGGGTGTGAATCTAATCGTACGTTTCACCCGCTCACCGGGCGTGCAACTGCCCACAGTCGAGGACAAAAGGCAGTGCCTGGAAATGGAGGAATTCGACACTCCACCCTTTGACACAACTTCCCAAAATTCATTCCGCAATACCCTGGAAGGTTGGTCCGTCTCAAAGGGCAGAATGTTGGTCTGTGGGCAAGTGGGACTAGTGTAGATGGGGCATGTTGGTCGGGGTGGGACTAGTGTAGATGGGGCATGTTGGTCGGGGTGGGACTAGTGTGGATGGGGCATGTTGGTCTGTGGGGTGGGACTAGTGTAGATGGGGCATGTTGGTCGGGGTGGGACTAGTGTAGATGGGGCATGTTGGTCTGTGGGGTGGGACTAGTGTAGATGGGGCATGTTGGTCGGGGTGGGACTAGTGTAGATGGGGCATGTTGGTCGGGGTGGGACTAGTGTAGATGGGGCATGTTGGTCGGGGTGGGACTAGAGTAGATGGGGCATGTTGGTCAGGGTGGGACTAGTGTAGATGGGGCATGTTGGTCGGGGTGGGACTAGTGTAGACGGGGCATGTTGGTCGGGGTGGGACTAGTGTAGATGGGGCATGTTGGTCGGGGTGGGACTAGTGTAGATGGGGCATGTTGGTCTTATTGGGACTAGTGTAGATGGGGCATGTCGGTCGGGGTGGGACTAGTGTAGATGGGGCATGTTGGTCGGGGTGGGACTAGTGTAGACGGGGCATGTTGGTCGGGGTGGGACTAGTGTAGATGGGGCATGTTGGTCGGGGTGGGACTTGTGTAGATGGGGCATGTTGGTCGGGGTGGGACTAGTGTAGATGGGGCATGTTGCTCGGGGTGGGACTAGTGTAGATAGGGCATGTTGGTCGGGGTGGGACTAGTGTAGATGGAGCATGTTGGTCGGGGTGGGACTAGTGTAGATGGGGCATGTTGGTCGGGGTGGGACTAGTGTAGATGGAGCATGTTGGTCGGGGTGGGACTAGTGTAGATGGGGCATGTTGGTCGGGGTGGGACTAATGTAGATGGGGCATGTTGGTCGGGGTGGGACTAGTGTAGATGGGGCATGTTGGTCGGGGTGGGACTAATATAGATGGGGCATGTTGGTCTGTGGGGTGGGACTAGTGTAGATGGGGCATGTTGGTCGGGGTGGGACTAGTGTAGATGGGGCATGTTGGTCGGGGTGGGACTAGTGTAGATGGGGCATGTTGGTCTGTGGGGTGGGACTAGTGTAGATGGGGCATGTTGGTCGGGGTGGGACTAGTGTAGATGGGGCATGTTGGTCGGGGTGGGACTAGTGTAGATGGGGCATGTTGGTCGGGGTGGGACTAGTGTAGATGGGGCATGTTGCTCGGGGTGGGACTTGTGTAGATGGGGCATGTTGGTCGGGGTGGGACTAGTGTAGATGGAGCATGTTGGTCGGGGTGGGACTAGTGTAGATGGGGCATGTTGGTCGGGGTGGGACTAATGTAGATGGGGCATGTTGGTCGGGGTGGGACTAGTGTAGACGGGGCATGTTGGTCGGGGTGGGACTAGTGTAGATGGGGCATGTTGGTCTGTGGGGTGGGACTAGTGTAGATGGGGCATGTTGGTCGGGGTGGAACTAGTGTAGATGGGGCATGTTGGTCGGGGTGGGACTAATGTAGATGGGGCATGTTGGTCTGTGGGGTGGGACTAGTGTAGATGGGGCATGTTGGTCTGTGGGGTGGGACTAGTGTAGACGGGGCATATTGGTCTGTGGGGTGGGACTAGTGTAGATGGGGCATGTTGGTCGGGGTGGGACTAGTGTAGATGGGGCATGTTGGTCGGGGTGGGACTAGTGTAGACGGGGCATGTTGGTCGGGGTGGGACTAGTGTAGATGGGGCATGTTGGTCTGTGGGGTGGGACTAGTGTAGGTGGGGCATGTTGGTCGGGGTGGGATAGTGTAGATGGGGCATGTTGTTCTGTGGGGTGGGACTAGTGTAGATGGGGCATGTTGGTCTGTGGGGTGGGACTAGTGTAGATGGGGCATGTTGGTCGGGGTGGGACTAGTGTAGATGGGGCATGTTGGTCGGGGTGGGACTAGTGTAGATGGGGCATGTTGGTCTGTGGGGTGGGACTAGTGTAGATGGGGCATGTTGGTCTGTGGGGTGGGACTAGTGTAGATGGGGCATGTTGGTCTGTGGGGTGGGACTAGTGTAGACGGGGCATGTTGGTCTGTGGGGTGGGACTAGTGTAGATGGGGCATGTTGGTCGGGGTGGGACTAGTGTAGACGGGGCATGTTGGTCGGGGTGGGACTAGTGTAGATGGGGCATGTTGGTCTGTGGGGTGGGACTAGTGTAGGTGGGGCATGTTGGTCGGGGTGGGACTAGTGTAGATGGGGCATGTTGGTCTGTGGGGTGGGACTAGTGTAGATGGGGCATGTTGGTCTGCGGGGTGGGATTAGTGTAGATGGGGCATGTTGGTCGGGGTGGGACTAGTGTAGATGGGGCATGTTGGTCGGGGTGGGACTAGTGTGGATGGGGCATGTTGGTCTGTGGGGTGGGACTAGTGTAGATGGGGCATGTTGGTCGGGGTGGGACTAGTGTAGATGGGGCATGTTGGTCGGGGTGGGACTAGAGTAGATGGGGCATGTTGGTCAGGGTGGGACTAGTGTAGATGGGGCATGTTGGTCGGGGTGGGACTAGTGTAGACGGGGCATGTTGGTCGGGGTGGGACTAGTGTAGATGGGGCATGTTGGTCGGGGTGGGACTAGTGTAGATGGGGCATGTTGGTCTTATTGGGACTAGTGTAGATGGGGCATGTCGGTCGGGGTGGGACTAGTGTAGATGGGGCATGTTGGTCGGGGTGGGACTAGTGTAGACGGGGCATGTTGGTCGGGGTGGGACTAGTGTAGATGGGGCATGTTGGTCGGGGTGGGACTTGTGTAGATGGGGCATGTTGGTCGGGGTGGGACTAGTGTAGATGGGGCATGTTGTTCGGGGTGGGACTAGTGTAGATAGGGCATGTTGGTCGGGGTGGGACTAGTGTAGATGGAGCATGTTGGTCGGGGTGGGACTAGTGTGGATGGGGCATGTTGGTCGGGGTGGGACTAGTGTAGATGGAGCATGTTGGTCGGGGTGGGACTAGTGTAGATGGGGCATGTTGGTCGGGGTGGGACTAATGTAGATGGGGCATGTTGGTCGGGGTGGGACTAGTGTAGATGGGGCATGTTGGTCGGGGTGGGACTAATATAGATGGGGCATGTTGGTCTGTGGGGTGGGACTAGTGTAGATGGGGCATGTTGGTCGGGGTGGGACTAGTGTAGATGGGGCATGTTGGTCGGGGTGGGACTAGTGTAGATGGGGCATGTTGGTCTGTGGGGTGGGACTAGTGTAGATGGGGCATGTTGGTCGGGGTGGGACTAGTGTAGATGGGGCATGTTGGTCGGGGTGGGACTAGTGTAGATGGGGCATGTTGGTCGGGGTGGGACTAGTGTAGATGGGGCATGTTGCTCGGGGTGGGACTTGTGTAGATGGGGCATGTTGGTCGGGGTGGGACTAGTGTAGATGGAGCATGTTGGTCGGGGTGGGACTAGTGTAGATGGGGCATGTTGGTCGGGGTGGGACTAATGTAGATGGGGCATGTTGGTCGGGGTGGGACTAGTGTAGACGGGGCATGTTGGTCGGGGTGGGACTAGTGTAGATGGGGCATGTTGGTCTGTGGGGTGGGACTAGTGTAGACGGGGCATGTTGGTCGGGGTGGAACTAGTGTAGATGGGGCATGTTGGTCGGGGTGGGACTAATGTAGATGGGGCATGTTGGTCTGTGGGGTGGGACTAGTGTAGATGGGGCATGTTGGTCTGTGGGGTGGGACTAGTGTAGACGGGGCATGTAGGTCTGTGGGGTGGGACTAGTGTAGATGGGGCATGTTGGTCGGGGTGGGACTAGTGTAGATGGGGCATGTTGGTCGGGGTGGGACTAGTGTAGACGGGGCATGTTGGTCGGGGTGGGACTAGTGTAGATGGGGCATGTTGGTCTGTGGGGTGGGACTAGTGTAGGTGGGGCATGTTGGTCGGGGTGGGGTAGTGTAGATGGGGCATGTTGTTCTGTGGGGTGGGACTAGTGTAGATGGGGCATGTTGGTCTGTGGGGTGGGACTAGTGTAGATGGGGCATGTTGGTCGGGGTGGGACTAGTGTAGATGGGGCATGTTGGTCGGGGTGGGACTAGTGTAGATGGGGCATGTTGGTCTGTGGGGTGGGACTAGTGTAGATGGGGCATGTTGGTCTGTGGGGTGGGACTAGTGTAGATGGGGCATGTTGGTCTGTGGGGTGGGACTAGTGTAGACGGGGCATGTTGGTCTGTGGGGTGGGACTAGTGTAGATGGGGCATGTTGGTCGGGGTGGGACTAGTGTAGACGGGGCATGTTGGTCGGGGTGGGACTAGTGTAGATGGGGCATGTTGGTCTGTGGGGTGGGACTAGTGTAGGTGGGGCATGTTGGTCGGGGTGGGACTAGTGTAGATGGGGCATGTTGTTCTGTGGGGTGGGACTAGTGTAGATGGGGCATGTTGGTCGGGGTGGGACTAGTGTAGATGGAGCATGTTGGTCGGGGTGGGACTAGTGTAGATGGGGCATGTTGGTCGGGGTGGGACTAGTGTAGATGGGGCATGTTGGTCGGGGTGGGACTAGTGTAGATGGGGCATGTTGGTCTGTGGGGTGGGACTAGTGTAGATGGGGCATGTTGGTCGAGGTGGGACTAGTGTAGACGGGGCATGTTTGTCGGGGTGGGACTAGTGTAGGTGGGGCATGTTGGTCTGTGGGGTGGGACTAGTGTAGGTGGGGCATGTTGGTCGGGGTGGGACTAGTGTAGATGGAGCATGTTGGTCGGGGTGGGACTAGTGTAGATGGGGCATGTTGGTCGGGGTGGGACTAGTGTAGATGTGGCATGTTGGTCAGGGTGGGACTAGTGTAGATGGGGCATGTTGGTCGGGATGGGACTACTGTAGATGGGGCATGTTGGTCTGTGGGGTGGGACTAGTGTAGATGGGGCATGTTGGTCGGGGTGGGACTAGTGTAGATGGGGCATGTTGGTCGGGGTGGGACTAGTGTAGATGGGGCATGTTGGTCAGGGTGGGACTAGTGTAGATGGGGCATGTTGGTCGGGGTGGGACTAATATAGATGGGGCATGTTGGTCTGTGGGGTGGGACTAGTGTAGATGGGGCATGTTGGTCGGGGTGGAACTAGTGTAGATGGGGCATGTTGGTCGGGGTGGGACTAGTGTAGATGGGGCATGTTGGTCTGTGGGGTGGGACTAGTGTGGATGGGGCATGTTGGTCTGTGGGGTGGGACTAGTGTAGATGGGGCATGTTGGTCTGTGGGGTGGGACTAGTGTAGATGGGGCATGTTGGTCTGTGGGGTGGGACTAGTGTAGACGGGGCATGTTGGTCTGTGGGGTGGGACTAGTGTAGATGGGGCATGTTGGTCGGGGTGGGACTGGTGTAGACGGGGCATGTTGGTCGGGGTGGGACTAGTGTAGATGGGGCATGTTGGTCTGTGGGGTGGGACTAGTGTAGGTGGGGCATGTTGGTCGGGGTGGGACTAGTGTAGATGGGGCATGTTGTTCTGTGGGGTGGGACTAGTGTAGATGGGGCATGTTGGTCGGGGTGGGACTAGTGTAGATGGAGCATGTTGGTCGGGGTGGGACTAGTGTAGATGGGGCATGTTGGTCGGGGTGGGACTAGTGTAGATGGGGCATGTTGGTCGGGGTGGGACTAGTGTAGATGGGGCATGTTGGTCTGTGGGGTGGGACTAGTGTAGATGGGGCATGTTGGTCGGGGTGGAACTAGTGTAGACGGGGCATGTTTGTTGGGGTGGGACTAGTGTAGGTGGGGCATGTTGGTCTGTGGGGTGGGACTAGTGTAGGTGGGGCATGTTGGTCGGGGTGGGACTAGTGCAGATGGAGCATGTTGGTCGGGGTGGGACTAGTGTAGATGGGGCATGTTGGTCGGGGTGGGACTAGTGTAGATGTGGCATGTTGGTCAGGGTGGGACTAGTGTAGATGGGGCATGTTGGTCGGGATGGGACTACTGTAGATGGGGCATGTTGGTCTGTGGGGTGGAACTAGTGTAGATGGGGCATGTTGGTCGGGGTGGGACTTGTGTAGATGGGGCATGTTGGTCGGGGTGGGACTAGTGTAGATGGGGCATGTTGGTCAGGGTGGGACTAGTGTAGATGGGGCATGTTGGTCGGGGTGGGACTAGTGTAGACGGGGCATGTTGGTCGGGGTGGGACGTGTAGATAGGGGATGTTGGTCGGGGTGGGACTAGTGTAGATGGGGCATGTTGGTCGGGGTGGGACTAGTGTAGATGGGGCATGTTGGTCGGGGTGGGACTAGTGTAGATGGGGCATGTCGGTCGGGGTGGGACTAGTGTAGATGGGGCATGTTGGTCTGTGGGGTGGGACTACTGTAGATGGGGCATGTTGGTCTGTGGGGTGGGACTAGAGTAGATGGGGCATGTTGATCTGTGGGCAGATGGGACGAGTGTAGATGGGGCATGTTGGTTTGTGAGGTGGGAATAGTGTAGATGGGGCATGTTGGTCTGTGGGGTGGGACTAGTGTAGATGGGGCATGTTGGTCGGGGTGGGACTAGTGTAGATGGGGCATGTTGGTCGGGGTGGGACTAGTGTAGACGGGGCATGTTGGTCGGGGTGGGACTAGTGTGGATGGGGCATGTTGGTCGGGGTGGGACTAGTGTAGACGGGGCATGTTGGTCGGGGTGGGACTAGTGTAGACGGGGCATGTTGGTCGGGGTGGGACCTGTGTAGATGGGGCATGTTGGTCGGGGTGGGACTAGTGTAGACGGGGCATGTTGGTCGGGGTGGGACTAGTGTAGGTGGGGCATGTTGGTCGGGGTGGGACTAGTATAGACGGGGCATGTTGGTCTGTGGGGTGGGACTAGTGTAGATGGGGCATGTTGGTCTGTGGGGTGGGACTAGTGTAGATGGGGCATGTTGGTCTGTGGGGTGGGACTACTGTAGATGGGGCATGTTGGTCTGTGGGGTGGGACTAGTGTAGATGGGGCATGTTGGTCTGTGGGGTGGGACTAGTGTAGATGGGGCATGTTGGTCTGTGGGGTGGGACTAGTGTAGATGGGGCATGTTGGTCTGTGGGGTGGGACTAGTGTAGATGGGGCATGTTGGTCTGTGGGGTGGGACTACTGTAGATGGGGCATGTTGGTCTGTGGGGTGGGACTAGTGTAGATGGGGCATGTTGGTCTGTGGGGTGGGACTAGTGTAGACGGGGCATGTTTGTCGGGGTGGGACTAGTGTAGGTGGGGCATGTTGGTCGGGGTGGGACTAGTATAGACGGGGCATGTTGGTCTGTGGGGTGGGACTAGTGTAGGTGGGGCATGTTGGTCGGGGTGGGACTAGTATAGACGGGGCATGTTGGTCTGTGGGGTGGGACTAGTGTAGATGGGGCATGTTGGTCGGGGTGGGACTAGTGTAGATGGGGCATGTTGGTCTGTGGGGTGGGACTAGTGTAGACGGGGCATGTTGGTCGGGGTGGGACTAGTGTAGGTGGGGCATGTTGGTCGGGGTGGGACTAGTGTAGATGGGGCATGTTGGTCTGTGGGGTGGGACTAGTGTAGATGGGGCATGTTGGTCGGGGTGGGACTAGTGTAGATCGGGCATGTTGGTCTGTGGGGTGGGACTAGTGTAGATGGGGCATGTTGGTCGGGGTGGGACTAGTGTAGATGGGGCATGTTGGTCTGTGGGGTGGGACTAGTGTAGATGGGGCATGTTGGTCGGGGTGGGACTAGTGTAGATGGGGCATGTTGGTCTGTGGGGTGGGACTAGTGTAGATGGGGCATGTTGGTCGGGGTGGGACTAGTGTAGACGGGGCATGTTGGTCTGTGGGGTGGGACTAGTGTAGATGGGGCATGTTGGTCGGGGTGGGACTAGTGTAGACGGGGCATGTTGGTCTGTGGGGTGGGACTAGTGTAGATGGGGCATGTTGGTCGGGGTGGGACTAGTGTAGATGGGGCATGTTGGTCTGTGGGGTGGGACTAGTGTAGATGGGGCATGTTGGTCGGGGTGGGACTAGTGTAGACGGGGCATGTTGGTCGGGGTGGGACTAGTGTAGATGGGGCATGTTGGTCGGGGTGGGACTAGTGTAGACGGGGCATGTTGGTCGGGGTGGGACTAGTGTAGGTGGGGCATGTTGGTCGGGGTGGGACTAGTGTAGATGGGGCATGTTGGTCTGTGGGGTGGGACTAGTGTAGATGGGGCATGTTGGTCGGGGTGGGACTAGTGTAGATGGGGCATGTTGGTCGGGGTGGGACTAGTGTAGATGGGGCATGTTGGTCGGGGTGGGACTAGTGTATACGGGGCATGTTGGTCGGGGTGGGACTAGTGTAGATGGGGCATGTTGGTCTGTGGGGTGGGACTAGTGTAGGTGGGGCATGTTGGTCGGGGTGGGATAGTGTAGATGGGGCATGTTGTTCTGTGGGGTGGGACTAGTGTAGATGGGGCATGTTGGTCTGTGGGGTGGGACTAGTGTAGATGGGGCATGTTGGTCGGGGTGGGGCTAGTGTAGATGGGGCATGTTGGTCGGGGTGGGACTAGTGTAGATGGGGCATGTTGGTCTGTGGGGTGGGACTAGTGTAGATGGGGCATGTTGGTCTGTGGGGTGGGACTAGTGTAGATGGGGCATGTTGGTCTGTGGGGTGGGACTAGTGTAGACGGGGCATGTTGGTCTGTGGGGTGGGACTAGTGTAGATGGGGCATGTTGGTCGGGGTGGGACTAGTGTAGACGGGGCATGTTGGTCGGGGTGGGACTAGTGTAGATGGGGCATGTTGGTCTGTGGGGTGGGACTAGTGTAGGTGGGGCATGTTGGTCGGGGTGGGACTAGTGTAGATGGGGCATGTTGTTCTGTGGGGTGGGACTAGTGTAGACGGGGCATGTTGGTCGGGGTGGGACTAGTGTAGATGGGGCATGTTGGTCTGTGGGGTGGGACTAGTGTAGATGGAGCATGTTGGTCGGGGTGGGACTAGTGTAGATGGGGCATGTTGGTCGGGGTGGGACTAGTGTAGATGGGGCATGTTGGTCTGTGGGGTGGGACTAGTGTAGATGGGGCATGTTGGTCGGGGTGGGACTAGTGTAGATGGGGCATGTTGGTCTGTGGGGTGGGACTAGTGTAGATGGGGCATGTTGGTCTGTGGGGTGGGACTAGTGTAGATGGGGCATGTTGGTCTGTGGGGTGGGACTAGTGTAGGTGGGGCATGTTGGTCTGTGGGGTGGGACTAGTGTAGATGGGGCATGTTGGTCTGTGGGGTGGGACTAGTGTAGATGGGGCATGTTGGTCTGTGGGGTGGGACTAGTGTAGATGGGGCATGTTGGTCTGTGGGGTGGGACTAGTGTAGATGGGGCATGTTGGTCTGTGGGGTGGGACTAGTGTAGATGGGGCATGTTGGTCGGGGTGGGACTAGTGTAGATGGGGCATGTTGGTCTGTGGGGTGGGACTAGTGTAGATGGGGCATGTTGGTCTGTGGGGTGGGACTAGTGTAGATGGGGCATGTTGGTCTGTGGGGTGGGACTAGTGTAGATGGGGCATGTTGGTCGGGGTGGGACTAGTGTAGATGGGGCATGTTGGTCTGTGGGGTGGGACTAGTGTAGATGGGGCATGTTGGTCTGTGGGGTGGGACTAGTGTAGATGGGGCATGTTGGTCTGTGGGGTGGGACTAGTGTAGATGGGGCATGTTGGTCTGTGGGGTGGGACTAGTGTAGATGGGGCATGTTGGTCGGGGTGGGACTAGTGTAGATGGGGCATGTTGGTCGGGGTGGGACTAGTGTAGATGGGGCATGTTGGTCTGTGGGGTGGGACTAGTGTAGATGGGGCATGTTGGTCGGGGTGGGACTAGTGTAGGTGGGGCATGTTGGTCTGTTGGGTGGGACTAGTGTAGATGGGGCATGTTGGTCTGTGGGGTGGGACTAGTGTAGATGGGGCATGTTGGTCTGTGGGGTGGGACTAGTGTAGATGGGGCATGTTGGTCTGTGGGGTGGGACTAGTGTAGATGGGGCATGTTGGTCTGTGGGGTGGGACTAGTGTAGATGGGGCATGTTGGTCTGTGGGGTGGGACTAGTGTAGATGGGGCATGTTGGTCTGTGGGGTGGGACTAGTGTAGATGGGGCATGTTGGTCTGTGGGGTGGGACTAGTGTAGATGGGGCATGTTGGTCTGTGGGGTGGGACTAGTGTAGATGGGGCATGTTGGTCTGTGGGGTGGGACTACTGTAGATGGGGCATGTTGGTCTGTGGGGTGGGACTAGTGTAGGTGGGGCATGTTGGTCGGGGGGGTGGGACTAGTGTAGACGGGGCATGTTGGTCTGTGGGGTGGGACTAGTGTAGATGGGGCATGTTGGTCACGGTGGGGTGGGACTAGTGTAGATGGGGCATGTTGGTCGGGGTGGGACTAGTGTAGATGGGGCATGTTGGTCACGGTGGGGAGGGACTAGTGTAGATGGGGCATGTTGGTCGGGGTGGGACTAGTGTAGATGGGGCATGTTGGTCTGTGGGGTGGGACTAGTGTAGACGGGGCATGTTGGTCTGTGGGGTGGGACTAGTGTAGATGGGGCATGTTGGTCTGTGGGGTGGGACTAGTGTAGATGGGGCATGTTGGCCGGAGTGGGGCCTGGTTCAAAATGGCCGACGTTTGCATTCTGTTTCTCCTCTCTCTCCCCCTCTCCTGCCCCGGTTGTCTGTCACAAACTAAACTGGAGTCTATCTCGTCCGCAGGGTTTGTCAGACCTCGAGGTCGAGGAGTCGGCATGCACAATCGAGTCCATCAGTACCTCAACGGTATAATGGACAACGTCTACCTGGCCTGCGCTGATCCGATCTTCTTCCCGGTTCATATCGCTGGCGATGAGTAAGAGCTATGCGTTGCGAGCTTTCCCTCTCCCTCTCTCCCGCTCTCCCTCTACACTAGTCCCACCCCGACCAACATGCCCCATCTACACTAGTCCCACCCCGACCAACATGCCCCATCTACACTAGTCCCACCCCGACCAACATGCCCCATCTACACTAGTCCCACCCCACAGACCAACATGCCCCATCTACACTAGTCCCACCCCACAGACCAACATGCCCCATCTACACTAGTCCCACCCCACAGACCAACATGCCCCATCTACACTAGTCCCACCCCACAGACCAACATGCCCCATCTACACTAGTCCCACCCCACAGACCAACATGCCCCATCTACACTAGTCCCACCCCACAGACCAACATGCCCCATCTACACTAGTCCCACCCCGACCAACATGCCCCATCTACACTAGTCCCACCCCGACCAACATGCCCCATCTACACTAGTCCCACCCCACAGACCAACATGCCCCATCTATACTAGTCCCACCCCGACCAACATGCCCCATCTACACTAGTCCCACCCCGACCAACATGCCCCATCTACACTAGTCCCACCCCACAGACCAACATGCCCCATCTACACTAGTCCCACCCCGACCAACATGCCCCATCTACACTAGTCCCACCCTGACCAACATGCCCCATCTACACCAGTCCCACCCTGACCAACATGCCCCATCTACACTAGTCCCACCCTGACCAACATGCTCCATCTACACTAGTCCCACCCCACAGACCAGCATGCCCCATTTACACTAGTCCCACCCCACAGACCAGCATGCCCCATCTACACTAGTCCCACCCCACAGACCAGCATGCCCCATCTACACTAGTCCCACCCCGACCAACATGCCCCGTCTACACTAGTCCCACCCCGACCAACATGCCCCGTCTACACTAGTCCCACCCCGACCAACATGCCCCATCTACACTAGTCCCACCCCGACTAACATGCCCCATCTACACTATTCCCACCCCGACCAACATGCCCCGTCTACACTAGTCCCACCCCGAGCAACATGCTCCATCTACACTAGTCCCACCCCACAGACCAACATGCGCCATCTACACTAGTCCCACCCCGACCAACATGCCCCATCTACACTAGTCCCACCCCGACCAACATGCCCCATCTACACTAGTCCCAACCCGACCAACATGCCCCATCTACACTAGTCCCACCCCGACCAACATGTGCCATCTACACTAGTCCCACCCCGACCAACATGCCCCATCTACACTAGTCCCACCCCGACCAACATGCCCCATCTACACTAGTCCCAACCCGACCAACATGCCCCATCTACACTAGTCCCACCCCGACCAACGTGCCCCATCTACACTCTCCCTCTCTCTCTCTCTCTCTCTCCCCCTCTCACTCACAAACATAGAAACATAGACAATAGGTGCAGGAGTAGAGGCCATTCGGCCCTTCGAGCCTGCACCGCCATTCAATATGATCACGGCTGATCATCCAACTCAGTATCCCGTACCTGCCTTCTCTCCATACCCCCTGATCTCTTTTGCCACAAGGGCCACATCTAACTCCCTCTTAAATATAGCCAACGAACTGGCCTCAACTACCCTCTGTGGCAGAGAATTAATTCCACAGATTCACCGCTCTCTGTCTGTGAAAAGAAAAATGTTTTTCTCATCTCGGTCCTAAAAGACTTCCCCCTTATCCTTAAACTGTGTGACCCCT
>CAUPSL010001570.1:0-75915 GCA_963514005.1 Raja brachyura | reverse complement strand
CTAAACCCTAGCAACTCTAAACCCTAGCAACTCTAAACCCTAGCAACTCTAAACCCTAGCAACTCTAAACCCTAGCAACTCTAAACCCTAGCAACTCTAAACCCTAGCAACTCTAAACCCTAGCAACTCTAAACCCTAGCAACTCTAAACCCTAGCAACTCTAAACCCTAGCAACTCTAAACCCTAGCAACTCTAAACCCTAGCAACTCTAAACCCTAGCAACTCTAAACCCTAGCAACTCTAAACCCTAGCAACTCTAAACCCTAGCAACTCTAAACCCTAGCAACTCTAAACCCTAGCAACTCTAAACCCTAGCAACTCTAAACCCTAGCAACTCTAAACCCTAGCAACTCTAAACCCTAGCAACTCTAAACCCTAGCAACTCTAAACCCTAGCAACTCTAAACCCTAGCAACTCTAAACCCTAGCAACTCTAAACCCTAGCAACTCTAAACCCTAGCAACTCTAAACCCTAGCAACTCTAAACCCTAGCAACTCTAAACCCTAGCAACTCTAAACCCTAGCAACTCTAAACCCTAGCAACTCTAAACCCTAGCAACTCTAAACCCTAGCAACTCTAAACCCTAGCAACTCTAAACCCTAGCAACTCTAAACCCTAGCAACTCTAAACCCTAGCAACTCTAAACCCTAGCAACTCTAAACCCTAGCAACTCTAAACCCTAGCAACTCTAAACCCTAGCAACTCTAAACCCTAGCAACTCTAAACCCTAGCAACTCTAAACCCTAGCAACTCTAAACCCTAGCAACTCTAAACCCTAGCAACTCTAAACCCTAGCAACTCTAAACCCTAGCAACTCTAAACCCTAGCAACTCTAAACCCTAGCAACTCTAAACCCTAGCAACTCTAAACCCTAGCAACTCTAAACCCTAGCAACTCTAAACCCTAGCAACTCTAAACCCTAGCAACTCTAAACCCTAGCAACTCTAAACCCTAGCAACTCTAAACCCTAGCAACTCTAAACCCTAGCAACTCTAAACCCTAGCAACTCTAAACCCTAGCAACTCTAAACCCTAGCAACTCTAAACCCTAGCAACTCTAAACCCTAGCAACTCTAAACCCTAGCAACTCTAAACCCTAGCAACTCTAAACCCTAGCAACTCTAAACCCTAGCAACTCTAAACCCTAGCAACTCTAAACCCTAGCAACTCTAAACCCTAGCAACTCTAAACCCTAGCAACTCTAAACCCTAGCAACTCTAAACCCTAGCAACTCTAAACCCTAGCAACTCTAAACCCTAGCAACTCTAAACCCTAGCAACTCTAAACCCTAGCAACTCTAAACCCTAGCAACTCTAAACCCTAGCAACTCTAAACCCTAGCAACTCTAAACCCTAGCAACTCTAAACCCTAGCAACTCTAAACCCTAGCAACTCTAAACCCTAGCAACTCTAAACCCTAGCAACTCTAAACCCTAGCAACTCTAAACCCTAGCAACTCTAAACCCTAGCAACTCTAAACCCTAGCAACTCTAAACCCTAGCAACTCTAAACCCTAGCAACTCTAAACCCTAGCAACTCTAAACCCTAGCAACTCTAAACCCTAGCAACTCTAAACCCTAGCAACTCTAAACCCTAGCAACTCTAAACCCTAGCAACTCTAAACCCTAGCAACTCTAAACCCTAGCAACTCTAAACCCTAGCAACTCTAAACCCTAGCAACTCTAAACCCTAGCAACTCTAAACCCTAGCAACTCTAAACCCTAGCAACTCTAAACCCTAGCAACTCTAAACCCTAGCAACTCTAAACCCTAGCAACTCTAAACCCTAGCAACTCTAAACCCTAGCAACTCTAAACCCTAGCAACTCTAAACCCTAGCAACTCTAAACCCTAGCAACTCTAAACCCTAGCAACTCTAAACCCTAGCAACTCTAAACCCTAGCAACTCTAAACCCTAGCAACTCTAAACCCTAGCAACTCTAAACCCTAGCAACTCTAAACCCTAGCAACTCTAAACCCTAGCAACTCTAAACCCTAGCAACTCTAAACCCTAGCAACTCTAAACCCTAGCAACTCTAAACCCTAGCAACTCTAAACCCTAGCAACTCTAAACCCTAGCAACTCTAAACCCTAGCAACTCTAAACCCTAGCAACTCTAAACCCTAGCAACTCTAAACCCTAGCAACTCTAAACCCTAGCAACTCTAAACCCTAGCAACTCTAAACCCTAGCAACTCTAAACCCTAGCAACTCTAAACCCTAGCAACTCTAAACCCTAGCAACTCTAAACCCTAGCAACTCTAAACCCTAGCAACTCTAAACCCTAGCAACTCTAAACCCTAGCAACTCTAAACCCTAGCAACTCTAAACCCTAGCAACTCTAAACCCTAGCAACTCTAAACCCTAGCAACTCTAAACCCTAGCAACTCTAAACCCTAGCAACTCTAAACCCTAGCAACTCTAAACCCTAGCAACTCTAAACCCTAGCAACTCTAAACCCTAGCAACTCTAAACCCTAGCAACTCTAAACCCTAGCAACTCTAAACCCTAGCAACTCTAAACCCTAGCAACTCTAAACCCTAGCAACTCTAAACCCTAGCAACTCTAAACCCTAGCAACTCTAAACCCTAGCAACTCTAAACCCTAGCAACTCTAAACCCTAGCAACTCTAAACCCTAGCAACTCTAAACCCTAGCAACTCTAAACCCTAGCAACTCTAAACCCTAGCAACTCTAAACCCTAGCAACTCTAAACCCTAGCAACTCTAAACCCTAGCAACTCTAAACCCTAGCAACTCTAAACCCTAGCAACTCTAAACCCTAGCAACTCTAAACCCTAGCAACTCTAAACCCTAGCAACTCTAAACCCTAGCAACTCTAAACCCTAGCAACTCTAAACCCTAGCAACTCTAAACCCTAGCAACTCTAAACCCTAGCAACTCTAAACCCTAGCAACTCTAAACCCTAGCAACTCTAAACCCTAGCAACTCTAAACCCTAGCAACTCTAAACCCTAGCAACTCTAAACCCTAGCAACTCTAAACCCTAGCAACTCTAAACCCTAGCAACTCTAAACCCTAGCAACTCTAAACCCTAGCAACTCTAAACCCTAGCAACTCTAAACCCTAGCAACTCTAAACCCTAGCAACTCTAAACCCTAGCAACTCTAAACCCTAGCAACTCTAAACCCTAGCAACTCTAAACCCTAGCAACTCTAAACCCTAGCAACTCTAAACCCTAGCAACTCTAAACCCTAGCAACTCTAAACCCTAGCAACTCTAAACCCTAGCAACTCTAAACCCTAGCAACTCTAAACCCTAGCAACTCTAAACCCTAGCAACTCTAAACCCTAGCAACTCTAAACCCTAGCAACTCTAAACCCTAGCAACTCTAAACCCTAGCAACTCTAAACCCTAGCAACTCTAAACCCTAGCAACTCTAAACCCTAGCAACTCTAAACCCTAGCAACTCTAAACCCTAGCAACTCTAAACCCTAGCAACTCTAAACCCTAGCAACTCTAAACCCTAGCAACTCTAAACCCTAGCAACTCTAAACCCTAGCAACTCTAAACCCTAGCAACTCTAAACCCTAGCAACTCTAAACCCTAGCAACTCTAAACCCTAGCAACTCTAAACCCTAGCAACTCTAAACCCTAGCAACTCTAAACCCTAGCAACTCTAAACCCTAGCAACTCTAAACCCTAGCAACTCTAAACCCTAGCAACTCTAAACCCTAGCAACTCTAAACCCTAGCAACTCTAAACCCTAGCAACTCTAAACCCTAGCAACTCTAAACCCTAGCAACTCTAAACCCTAGCAACTCTAAACCCTAGCAACTCTAAACCCTAGCAACTCTAAACCCTAGCAACTCTAAACCCTAGCAACTCTAAACCCTAGCAACTCTAAACCCTAGCAACTCTAAACCCTAGCAACTCTAAACCCTAGCAACTCTAAACCCTAGCAACTCTAAACCCTAGCAACTCTAAACCCTAGCAACTCTAAACCCTAGCAACTCTAAACCCTAGCAACTCTAAACCCTAGCAACTCTAAACCCTAGCAACTCTAAACCCTAGCAACTCTAAACCCTAGCAACTCTAAACCCTAGCAACTCTAAACCCTAGCAACTCTAAACCCTAGCAACTCTAAACCCTAGCAACTCTAAACCCTAGCAACTCTAAACCCTAGCAACTCTAAACCCTAGCAACTCTAAACCCTAGCAACTCTAAACCCTAGCAACTCTAAACCCTAGCAACTCTAAACCCTAGCAACTCTAAACCCTAGCAACTCTAAACCCTAGCAACTCTAAACCCTAGCAACTCTAAACCCTAGCAACTCTAAACCCTAGCAACTCTAAACCCTAGCAACTCTAAACCCTAGCAACTCTAAACCCTAGCAACTCTAAACCCTAGCAACAACCCTAGCAACTCTAAACCCTAGCAACTCTAAACCCTAGCAACTCTAAACCCTAGCAACTCTAAACCCTAGCAACTCTAAACCCTAGCAACTCTAAACCCTAGCAACTCTAAACCCTAGCAACTCTAAACCCTAGCAACTCTAAACCCTAGCAACTCTAAACCCTAGCAACTCTAAACCCTAGCAACTCTAAACCCTAGCAACTCTAAACCCTAGCAACTCTAAACCCTAGCAACTCTAAACCCTAGCAACTCTAAACCCTAGCAACTCTAAACCCTAGCAACTCTAAACCCTAGCAACTCTAAACCCTAGCAACTCTAAACCCTAGCAACTCTAAACCCTAGCAACTCTAAACCCTAGCAACTCTAAACCCTAGCAACTCTAAACCCTAGCAACTCTAAACCCTAGCAACTCTAAACCCTAGCAACTCTAAACCCTAGCAACTCTAAACCCTAGCAACTCTAAACCCTAGCAACTCTAAACCCTAGCAACTCTAAACCCTAGCAACTCTAAACCCTAGCAACTCTAAACCCTAGCAACTCTAAACCCTAGCAACTCTAAACCCTAGCAACTCTAAACCCTAGCAACTCTAAACCCTAGCAACTCTAAACCCTAGCAACTCTAAACCCTAGCAACTCTAAACCCTAGCAACTCTAAACCCTAGCAACTCTAAACCCTAGCAACTCTAAACCCTAGCAACTCTAAACCCTAGCAACTCTAAACCCTAGCAACTCTAAACCCTAGCAACTCTAAACCCTAGCAACTCTAAACCCTAGCAACTCTAAACCCTAGCAACTCTAAACCCTAGCAACTCTAAACCCTAGCAACTCTAAACCCTAGCAACTCTAAACCCTAGCAACTCTAAACCCTAGCAACTCTAAACCCTAGCAACTCTAAACCCTAGCAACTCTAAACCCTAGCAACTCTAAACCCTAGCAACTCTAAACCCTAGCAACTCTAAACCCTAGCAACTCTAAACCCTAGCAACTCTAAACCCTAGCAACTCTAAACCCTAGCAACTCTAAACCCTAGCAACTCTAAACCCTAGCAACTCTAAACCCTAGCAACTCTAAACCCTAGCAACTCTAAACCCTAGCAACTCTAAACCCTAGCAACTCTAAACCCTAGCAACTCTAAACCCTAGCAACTCTAAACCCTAGCAACTCTAAACCCTAGCAACTCTAAACCCTAGCAACTCTAAACCCTAGCAACTCTAAACCCTAGCAACTCTAAACCCTAGCAACTCTAAACCCTAGCAACTCTAAACCCTAGCAACTCTAAACCCTAGCAACTCTAAACCCTAGCAACTCTAAACCCTAGCAACTCTAAACCCTAGCAACTCTAAACCCTAGCAACTCTAAACCCTAGCAACTCTAAACCCTAGCAACTCTAAACCCTAGCAACTCTAAACCCTAGCAACTCTAAACCCTAGCAACTCTAAACCCTAGCAACTCTAAACCCTAGCAACTCTAAACCCTAGCAACTCTAAACCCTAGCAACTCTAAACCCTAGCAACTCTAAACCCTAGCAACTCTAAACCCTAGCAACTCTAAACCCTAGCAACTCTAAACCCTAGCAACTCTAAACCCTAGCAACTCTAAACCCTAGCAACTCTAAACCCTAGCAACTCTAAACCCTAGCAACTCTAAACCCTAGCAACTCTAAACCCTAGCAACTCTAAACCCTAGCAACTCTAAACCCTAGCAACTCTAAACCCTAGCAACTCTAAACCCTAGCAACTCTAAACCCTAGCAACTCTAAACCCTAGCAACTCTAAACCCTAGCAACTCTAAACCCTAGCAACTCTAAACCCTAGCAACTCTAAACCCTAGCAACTCTAAACCCTAGCAACTCTAAACCCTAGCAACTCTAAACCCTAGCAACTCTAAACCCTAGCAACTCTAAACCCTAGCAACTCTAAACCCTAGCAACTCTAAACCCTAGCAACTCTAAACCCTAGCAACTCTAAACCCTAGCAACTCTAAACCCTAGCAACTCTAAACCCTAGCAACTCTAAACCCTAGCAACTCTAAACCCTAGCAACTCTAAACCCTAGCAACTCTAAACCCTAGCAACTCTAAACCCTAGCAACTCTAAACCCTAGCAACTCTAAACCCTAGCAACTCTAAACCCTAGCAACTCTAAACCCTAGCAACTCTAAACCCTAGCAACTCTAAACCCTAGCAACTCTAAACCCTAGCAACTCTAAACCCTAGCAACTCTAAACCCTAGCAACTCTAAACCCTAGCAACTCTAAACCCTAGCAACTCTAAACCCTAGCAACTCTAAACCCTAGCAACTCTAAACCCTAGCAACTCTAAACCCTAGCAACTCTAAACCCTAGCAACTCTAAACCCTAGCAACTCTAAACCCTAGCAACTCTAAACCCTAGCAACTCTAAACCCTAGCAACTCTAAACCCTAGCAACTCTAAACCCTAGCAACTCTAAACCCTAGCAACTCTAAACCCTAGCAACTCTAAACCCTAGCAACTCTAAACCCTAGCAACTCTAAACCCTAGCAACTCTAAACCCTAGCAACTCTAAACCCTAGCAACTCTAAACCCTAGCAACTCTAAACCCTAGCAACTCTAAACCCTAGCAACTCTAAACCCTAGCAACTCTAAACCCTAGCAACTCTAAACCCTAGCAACTCTAAACCCTAGCAACTCTAAACCCTAGCAACTCTAAACCCTAGCAACTCTAAACCCTAGCAACTCTAAACCCTAGCAACTCTAAACCCTAGCAACTCTAAACCCTAGCAACTCTAAACCCTAGCAACTCTAAACCCTAGCAACTCTAAACCCTAGCAACTCTAAACCCTAGCAACTCTAAACCCTAGCAACTCTAAACCCTAGCAACTCTAAACCCTAGCAACTCTAAACCCTAGCAACTCTAAACCCTAGCAACTCTAAACCCTAGCAACTCTAAACCCTAGCAACTCTAAACCCTAGCAACTCTAAACCCTAGCAACTCTAAACCCTAGCAACTCTAAACCCTAGCAACTCTAAACCCTAGCAACTCTAAACCCTAGCAACTCTAAACCCTAGCAACTCTAAACCCTAGCAACTCTAAACCCTAGCAACTCTAAACCCTAGCAACTCTAAACCCTAGCAACTCTAAACCCTAGCAACTCTAAACCCTAGCAACTCTAAACCCTAGCAACTCTAAACCCTAGCAACTCTAAACCCTAGCAACTCTAAACCCTAGCAACTCTAAACCCTAGCAACTCTAAACCCTAGCAACTCTAAACCCTAGCAACTCTAAACCCTAGCAACTCTAAACCCTAGCAACTCTAAACCCTAGCAACTCTAAACCCTAGCAACTCTAAACCCTAGCAACTCTAAACCCTAGCAACTCTAAACCCTAGCAACTCTAAACCCTAGCAACTCTAAACCCTAGCAACTCTAAACCCTAGCAACTCTAAACCCTAGCAACTCTAAACCCTAGCAACTCTAAACCCTAGCAACTCTAAACCCTAGCAACTCTAAACCCTAGCAACTCTAAACCCTAGCAACTCTAAACCCTAGCAACTCTAAACCCTAGCAACTCTAAACCCTAGCAACTCTAAACCCTAGCAACTCTAAACCCTAGCAACTCTAAACCCTAGCAACTCTAAACCCTAGCAACTCTAAACCCTAGCAACTCTAAACCCTAGCAACTCTAAACCCTAGCAACTCTAAACCCTAGCAACTCTAAACCCTAGCAACTCTAAACCCTAGCAACTCTAAACCCTAGCAACTCTAAACCCTAGCAACTCTAAACCCTAGCAACTCTAAACCCTAGCAACTCTAAACCCTAGCAACTCTAAACCCTAGCAACTCTAAACCCTAGCAACTCTAAACCCTAGCAACTCTAAACCCTAGCAACTCTAAACCCTAGCAACTCTAAACCCTAGCAACTCTAAACCCTAGCAACTCTAAACCCTAGCAACTCTAAACCCTAGCAACTCTAAACCCTAGCAACTCTAAACCCTAGCAACTCTAAACCCTAGCAACTCTAAACCCTAGCAACTCTAAACCCTAGCAACTCTAAACCCTAGCAACTCTAAACCCTAGCAACTCTAAACCCTAGCAACTCTAAACCCTAGCAACTCTAAACCCTAGCAACTCTAAACCCTAGCAACTCTAAACCCTAGCAACTCTAAACCCTAGCAACTCTAAACCCTAGCAACTCTAAACCCTAGCAACTCTAAACCCTAGCAACTCTAAACCCTAGCAACTCTAAACCCTAGCAACTCTAAACCCTAGCAACTCTAAACCCTAGCAACTCTAAACCCTAGCAACTCTAAACCCTAGCAACTCTAAACCCTAGCAACTCTAAACCCTAGCAACTCTAAACCCTAGCAACTCTAAACCCTAGCAACTCTAAACCCTAGCAACTCTAAACCCTAGCAACTCTAAACCCTAGCAACTCTAAACCCTAGCAACTCTAAACCCTAGCAACTCTAAACCCTAGCAACTCTAAACCCTAGCAACTCTAAACCCTAGCAACTCTAAACCCTAGCAACTCTAAACCCTAGCAACTCTAAACCCTAGCAACTCTAAACCCTAGCAACTCTAAACCCTAGCAACTCTAAACCCTAGCAACTCTAAACCCTAGCAACTCTAAACCCTAGCAACTCTAAACCCTAGCAACTCTAAACCCTAGCAACTCTAAACCCTAGCAACTCTAAACCCTAGCAACTCTAAACCCTAGCAACTCTAAACCCTAGCAACTCTAAACCCTAGCAACTCTAAACCCTAGCAACTCTAAACCCTAGCAACTCTAAACCCTAGCAACTCTAAACCCTAGCAACTCTAAACCCTAGCAACTCTAAACCCTAGCAACTCTAAACCCTAGCAACTCTAAACCCTAGCAACTCTAAACCCTAGCAACTCTAAACCCTAGCAACTCTAAACCCTAGCAACTCTAAACCCTAGCAACTCTAAACCCTAGCAACTCTAAACCCTAGCAACTCTAAACCCTAGCAACTCTAAACCCTAGCAACTCTAAACCCTAGCAACTCTAAACCCTAGCAACTCTAAACCCTAGCAACTCTAAACCCTAGCAACTCTAAACCCTAGCAACTCTAAACCCTAGCAACTCTAAACCCTAGCAACTCTAAACCCTAGCAACTCTAAACCCTAGCAACTCTAAACCCTAGCAACTCTAAACCCTAGCAACTCTAAACCCTAGCAACTCTAAACCCTAGCAACTCTAAACCCTAGCAACTCTAAACCCTAGCAACTCTAAACCCTAGCAACTCTAAACCCTAGCAACTCTAAACCCTAGCAACTCTAAACCCTAGCAACTCTAAACCCTAGCAACTCTAAACCCTAGCAACTCTAAACCCTAGCAACTCTAAACCCTAGCAACTCTAAACCCTAGCAACTCTAAACCCTAGCAACTCTAAACCCTAGCAACTCTAAACCCTAGCAACTCTAAACCCTAGCAACTCTAAACCCTAGCAACTCTAAACCCTAGCAACTCTAAACCCTAGCAACTCTAAACCCTAGCAACTCTAAACCCTAGCAACTCTAAACCCTAGCAACTCTAAACCCTAGCAACTCTAAACCCTAGCAACTCTAAACCCTAGCAACTCTAAACCCTAGCAACTCTAAACCCTAGCAACTCTAAACCCTAGCAACTCTAAACCCTAGCAACTCTAAACCCTAGCAACTCTAAACCCTAGCAACTCTAAACCCTAGCAACTCTAAACCCTAGCAACTCTAAACCCTAGCAACTCTAAACCCTAGCAACTCTAAACCCTAGCAACTCTAAACCCTAGCAACTCTAAACCCTAGCAACTCTAAACCCTAGCAACTCTAAACCCTAGCAACTCTAAACCCTAGCAACTCTAAACCCTAGCAACTCTAAACCCTAGCAACTCTAAACCCTAGCAACTCTAAACCCTAGCAACTCTAAACCCTAGCAACTCTAAACCCTAGCAACTCTAAACCCTAGCAACTCTAAACCCTAGCAACTCTAAACCCTAGCAACTCTAAACCCTAGCAACTCTAAACCCTAGCAACTCTAAACCCTAGCAACTCTAAACCCTAGCAACTCTAAACCCTAGCAACTCTAAACCCTAGCAACTCTAAACCCTAGCAACTCTAAACCCTAGCAACTCTAAACCCTAGCAACTCTAAACCCTAGCAACTCTAAACCCTAGCAACTCTAAACCCTAGCAACTCTAAACCCTAGCAACTCTAAACCCTAGCAACTCTAAACCCTAGCAACTCTAAACCCTAGCAACTCTAAACCCTAGCAACTCTAAACCCTAGCAACTCTAAACCCTAGCAACTCTAAACCCTAGCAACTCTAAACCCTAGCAACTCTAAACCCTAGCAACTCTAAACCCTAGCAACTCTAAACCCTAGCAACTCTAAACCCTAGCAACTCTAAACCCTAGCAACTCTAAACCCTAGCAACTCTAAACCCTAGCAACTCTAAACCCTAGCAACTCTAAACCCTAGCAACTCTAAACCCTAGCAACTCTAAACCCTAGCAACTCTAAACCCTAGCAACTCTAAACCCTAGCAACTCTAAACCCTAGCAACTCTAAACCCTAGCAACTCTAAACCCTAGCAACTCTAAACCCTAGCAACTCTAAACCCTAGCAACTCTAAACCCTAGCAACTCTAAACCCTAGCAACTCTAAACCCTAGCAACTCTAAACCCTAGCAACTCTAAACCCTAGCAACTCTAAACCCTAGCAACTCTAAACCCTAGCAACTCTAAACCCTAGCAACTCTAAACCCTAGCAACTCTAAACCCTAGCAACTCTAAACCCTAGCAACTCTAAACCCTAGCAACTCTAAACCCTAGCAACTCTAAACCCTAGCAACTCTAAACCCTAGCAACTCTAAACCCTAGCAACTCTAAACCCTAGCAACTCTAAACCCTAGCAACTCTAAACCCTAGCAACTCTAAACCCTAGCAACTCTAAACCCTAGCAACTCTAAACCCTAGCAACTCTAAACCCTAGCAACTCTAAACCCTAGCAACTCTAAACCCTAGCAACTCTAAACCCTAGCAACTCTAAACCCTAGCAACTCTAAACCCTAGCAACTCTAAACCCTAGCAACTCTAAACCCTAGCAACTCTAAACCCTAGCAACTCTAAACCCTAGCAACTCTAAACCCTAGCAACTCTAAACCCTAGCAACTCTAAACCCTAGCAACTCTAAACCCTAGCAACTCTAAACCCTAGCAACTCTAAACCCTAGCAACTCTAAACCCTAGCAACTCTAAACCCTAGCAACTCTAAACCCTAGCAACTCTAAACCCTAGCAACTCTAAACCCTAGCAACTCTAAACCCTAGCAACTCTAAACCCTAGCAACTCTAAACCCTAGCAACTCTAAACCCTAGCAACTCTAAACCCTAGCAACTCTAAACCCTAGCAACTCTAAACCCTAGCAACTCTAAACCCTAGCAACTCTAAACCCTAGCAACTCTAAACCCTAGCAACTCTAAACCCTAGCAACTCTAAACCCTAGCAACTCTAAACCCTAGCAACTCTAAACCCTAGCAACTCTAAACCCTAGCAACTCTAAACCCTAGCAACTCTAAACCCTAGCAACTCTAAACCCTAGCAACTCTAAACCCTAGCAACTCTAAACCCTAGCAACTCTAAACCCTAGCAACTCTAAACCCTAGCAACTCTAAACCCTAGCAACTCTAAACCCTAGCAACTCTAAACCCTAGCAACTCTAAACCCTAGCAACTCTAAACCCTAGCAACTCTAAACCCTAGCAACTCTAAACCCTAGCAACTCTAAACCCTAGCAACTCTAAACCCTAGCAACTCTAAACCCTAGCAACTCTAAACCCTAGCAACTCTAAACCCTAGCAACTCTAAACCCTAGCAACTCTAAACCCTAGCAACTCTAAACCCTAGCAACTCTAAACCCTAGCAACTCTAAACCCTAGCAACTCTAAACCCTAGCAACTCTAAACCCTAGCAACTCTAAACCCTAGCAACTCTAAACCCTAGCAACTCTAAACCCTAGCAACTCTAAACCCTAGCAACTCTAAACCCTAGCAACTCTAAACCCTAGCAACTCTAAACCCTAGCAACTCTAAACCCTAGCAACTCTAAACCCTAGCAACTCTAAACCCTAGCAACTCTAAACCCTAGCAACTCTAAACCCTAGCAACTCTAAACCCTAGCAACTCTAAACCCTAGCAACTCTAAACCCTAGCAACTCTAAACCCTAGCAACTCTAAACCCTAGCAACTCTAAACCCTAGCAACTCTAAACCCTAGCAACTCTAAACCCTAGCAACTCTAAACCCTAGCAACTCTAAACCCTAGCAACTCTAAACCCTAGCAACTCTAAACCCTAGCAACTCTAAACCCTAGCAACTCTAAACCCTAGCAACTCTAAACCCTAGCAACTCTAAACCCTAGCAACTCTAAACCCTAGCAACTCTAAACCCTAGCAACTCTAAACCCTAGCAACTCTAAACCCTAGCAACTCTAAACCCTAGCAACTCTAAACCCTAGCAACTCTAAACCCTAGCAACTCTAAACCCTAGCAACTCTAAACCCTAGCAACTCTAAACCCTAGCAACTCTAAACCCTAGCAACTCTAAACCCTAGCAACTCTAAACCCTAGCAACTCTAAACCCTAGCAACTCTAAACCCTAGCAACTCTAAACCCTAGCAACTCTAAACCCTAGCAACTCTAAACCCTAGCAACTCTAAACCCTAGCAACTCTAAACCCTAGCAACTCTAAACCCTAGCAACTCTAAACCCTAGCAACTCTAAACCCTAGCAACTCTAAACCCTAGCAACTCTAAACCCTAGCAACTCTAAACCCTAGCAACTCTAAACCCTAGCAACTCTAAACCCTAGCAACTCTAAACCCTAGCAACTCTAAACCCTAGCAACTCTAAACCCTAGCAACTCGGCGATACAACGGTGAGGCGATACAACGGTGAGGCGATACAACAGTTCGGCGATACAACAGTTCGGCGATACAACAGTTCGGCGATACAACAGTTCGGCGATACAACAGTTCGGCGATACAACAGTTCGGCGATACAACAGTTCGGCGATACAACAGTTCGGCGATACAACAGTTCGGCGATACAACAGTTCGGCGATACAACAGTTCGGCGATACAACAGTTCGGCGATACAACAGTTCGGCGATACAACAGTTCGGCGATACAACGAATCCTCCCAACATGCGGTTTCACACCTTTAACCACAAACTTGGATCACCAAGTTTAACGCCCATCTATTAAGCAATGAAGGAGATTGGACACATTTTGAATGGGCACCACAGGTTCTTGGTGCCTCGACCATAAATAGAAGCACGTAGCAGGGTAATGAACAGAGCACCGGGTGACATTATATATTCTGTAAATTGAACACGCAGACACATGGACAGTGCCTAGAGAAATATCTGCATGAAGGCCCACTGATCCAGCAAGTTATCATAATACATTGAATTAACCAACTGGCTCAGCAACACCCCAGCTAAACCAAACACTGTTCTGTGACTGCCATCTGCTGCTGTATACCATGGGCATCAATGCCTGTACACCAACAGGAGCATACAGAGCGTTTATATTATCTAGTGAAAACACACCCACGATGCACACATTGCTTTAAATGAAAACATCCTTTAAGTTACAGCAACAAACCAAAGTTACAGTGGTGGGGAAGAAGGTTACCCCAGCACTTGCCAACATAAGCAGATTGGGAGGAGACTGACTAACCCTAGCAGATATTTCTACCAGCATAGAGCCCAGACGTTTGAGACTCTGGTTGAAAACTAACAGGAACTGCTTACTCCTTAGAGGGAGACGGGATAGGAAATTGTACCAATGCAGATGTATCCAAATCAGAGATTTTACCCAACTGCAAAAACTACAGTACTTGGAAGGGCAGCATTAACAAAAGTGAGACTTAGCCACAATGTTAAATTCTCCCTGTAACAGGAGCCAACTACAACCAGGGAACATGGCTCTGTCCAAAAACAAAGTGCTGGAGGCATTCAACAGTTCAGGCACAATCTGCCTGACTGCAAGTGGAATGGACAGATGACACCTCAGGTCAGCAACCTTCCTCAGACTGATGAAAGAGAGTGAAAAGAGGCAGAGGCACGCAGGACAAAGCCAGCAAGGAAATAGATGGTACATGTGAGGCGTGATTAGCACATGGATGGAGTGAGTGCCAAAGGCTCAAGATGAAAGGGACAAAATGCCAAATAAGGACAGAACTGAAATATGAAACTAGGAGAGATATGGGTGGAAGGGAAAGAGGGAATATGGGACCGTTTGAGAGATGAGCATACAAGAAAGGACTAGTTAGTTATTACTATTTAGTCAGCCCTATTTAGTCAGCCCTATTTAGTCAGCCCTATTTAGTCAGCCCTATTTAGTCAGCCCTATTTAGTCAGCCCTATTTAGTCAGCCCTATTTAGTCAGCCCTATTTAGTCAGCCCTATTTAGTCAGCCCTATTTAGTCATTCCTTAGTTAATGAAGGGAAGTATGCTCATCTCTCAACTCCTTGTCCCATATTTCCCTTTTACCTTCCAGCCACACCTCACTGGTTTTACATTTCACAGATCCTGTCCTTATCCAACATGTTTGATCACTTTCACCTTCAGCCTTTGGCACTTACTCCATCCATTTGCCCATCACCCACTCACCTGAAGCCACCCACCACCTGTCAGGCAGTGCCCAACCCCCACCTCATTTCCAGCTCTCCCCCGTATTTCAGACTGAGAGCTCCCGACCCGATTAGTCATCTGTCCATTTCTTCAGAGGTTGTCAAACCCATCAAGTTCCTCCAGCACTGTGTATTCACTCATGATTCAAGCATGGGGTGGCTGGTGTTGCAAAAAAAGTATGTTTTGCAACACGAGGAATTTCATTTACCATACACTCATACCAATAAAAAGCAACACAACACAAAGTTCAAACTCTTCCCTTCTTTGACCTCCCGTTGACGGACGATATCGACTTCCGTAGCCGGCGGTCGGTCCGTCCGTGTCCGCGGTCCTGCATCGGGGAGGTGAATCCCAGCACACTCGGGGTCTAGCCGAACCTTTTGCGTTCTTTGGAGCTTCCCGACATCGGTCTCTACCAGAGACTGCGAGCTCCGCGATGTTGAAAAAAAAATTGGAAAAGCCATCAATAATTTAACACATTTATCCCATTTTAACCAACTGCAAAAACTACAGTACTTGGAAGGGCAGCATTAACAAAAGTGAGACTTAGCCACAATGTTAAATTCTCCCTGTAACAGGAGCCAACTACAACCAGGGAACATGGCTCTGTCCAAAAACAAAGTGCTGGAGGCATTCAACAGTTCAGGCACAATCTGCCTGACTGCAAGTGGAATGGACAGATGACACCTCAGGTCAGCAACCTTCCTCAGACTGATGAAAGAGAGTGAAAAGAGGCAGAGGCACGCAGGACAAAGCCAGCAAGGAAATAGATGGTACATGTGAGGCGTGATTAGCACATGGATGGAGTGAGTGCCAAAGGCTCAAGATGAAAGGGACAAAATGCCAAATAAGGACAGAACTGAAATATGAAACTAGGAGAGATATGGGTGGAAGGGAAAGAGGGAATATGGGACCGTTTGAGAGATGAGCGTACAAGAAAGGACTAGTTAGTTATTACTATTTAGTCAGCCCTATTTAGTCAGCCCTATTTAGTCAGCCCTATTTAGTCAGCCCTATTTAGTCAGCCCTATTTAGTCAGCCCTATTTAGTCAGCCCTATTTAGTCAGCCCTATTTAGTCAGCCCTATTTAGTCAGCCCTATTTAGTCAGCCCTATTTAGTCAGCCCTATTTAGTCAGCCCTATTTAGTCATTCCTTAGTTAATGAAGGGAAGTATGCTCATCTCTCAACTCCTTGTCCCATATTTCCCTTTTACCTTCCAACCCGACCTCACACTGGTTTTACATTTCACGGATCCTGTCCTTATCCAACATGTTTGATCACTTTCACCTTCAGCCTTTGGCACTTACTCCATCCATTTGCCCATCACCCACTCACCTGAAGCCACCCACCACCTGTCAGGCAGTGCCCAACCCCCACCTCATTTCCAGCTCTCCCCCGTATTTCAGACTGAGAGCTCCCAACCCGATTAGTCATCTGTCCATTTCTTCAGAGGTTGTCAAACCCATCAAGTTCCTCCAGCACTGTGTATTCACTCACGATTCAAGCATGGGGTGGCTCGTGTTGCAAAAAAAGTATGTTTTGCAACACGAGGAATTTCATTTACCATACACTCATACCAATAAAAAGCAACACAACACAAAGTTCAAACTCTTCCCTTCTTTGACCTCCCGTTGACGGACGATATCGACTTCCGTAGCCGGCGGTCGGTCCGTCCGTGTCCGCGGTCCTGCATCGGGGAGGTAAATCCCAGCACACTCGGGGTCTAGCCGAACCTTTTGCGTTCTTTGGAGCTTCCCGACATCGGTCTCTACCAGAGACTGCGAGCTCCGCGATGTTGAAAAAAAAATTGGAAAAGCCATCAATAATTTAACACATTTATCCCATTAAACTGAAGAGGGTTAGAAATACGTACCTTATCTTCCTATGACATCCATAAAGACCAAATACATGGAGACTTGATGCTGAAAAATCAAATTAACATAACATAACATTTTAATGTTTGAAATGTTCCAACTTCCTTCTCAACAATTAGAGAAAGTGCGGGAGTAACTCAGTGGGTCAGACAATCCTGGGTGAGAAGATTCTAGTCCTCAAGGTTAAAAACACTTGGACACGTGGACAATGCCTGGAGATGCATCTCCAACCTTAAAAACACTTGGACACGTGGACAATGCCTGGAGATGCATCTCCAACCAGGACCATTGTGTCTCTGCAGTCAGGACTCCTACAGGTTGGACCAATATTATTGTAGTCGAATATATTTAGACTACCTTAAGAGTTTAAGGTCTGAAGATTCCCAACCTAGAATTACCAATCCATGTTCTCCAGCTGCACCCATCGAGTTGCTCCTGCACTGATACAATTTACAAGCACAGCAACATCCCAGTTACATCAAATACACATTATATTTCACAATTGTTCTCAAAACCTTGTTGCCCGATGCCTTACTCTCCACATGGACATTTAAACGTTAGATATAAACAAACATTCCGTGGTGTCCAGATGGTTAAAAATACCTGGAAAAACCCAACCCCCCAGAGCTTCAGTCAAAAATATTAAACTCCACTTTCCCTGTAACAGGGAGCCAACTACAATCAGGCTCTGTCCAAAGACAAAGTGCTGGAGGCATTCAGCAGTTCAGGCACAATCTGCCTGACTGCAAGTGGAATGGACAGATGACACCTCAGGTCAGCAACCTTCCTCAGACTGATGAAAGAGGGAAAAGAGGCAGAGGCACGTAGGACAAAGCCAGCAAGTAAATAGGTGGTACTTGTGAGGTGTGATTAGCATATGGATGGAGTGGGTGCCAAAGGCTCAAGGTGAAAGGGACAAAATGCCAAATAAGGAGAGAACAGAAATATGAAACTAGGAGAAATATGGGTGGAAGGGAAAGAGGGAATATGGGACTGTTTGAGAGACGAGCGTACAAGAAAGGTCCTATTTAGTTATTCCTATTTAGTTATTACTTAGTTAATGAAGGGAAGTATGCTCATCTCTCAACTCCTTGTCCCATATTTCCCTTTTACCTTCCAGCCCCACCTCACACTGGTTTTACATTTCACAGATCCTGTCCTTATCCAACATGTTTGATCACTTTCACCTTCAGCTTTTGGCACTTACTCCATCCATTTGCCCATCACCCACTCATCTGAAATCCACCCATCACCTGTCAGACAGTGCCCAACCCCCACCTCATTTCCAGCTCTCCCCCGTATTTCAGACCGAGAGCTCCCGACCCGATTAGTCATCTGTCCATTTCTTCAGAGGTTGTCAAACCCATCAAGTTCCTCCAGCACTGTGTATTCACTCACGATTCAAGCATGGGGTGGCTCGTGTTGCAAAAAAAGTATGCTTTGCAACACGAGGAATTTCATTTACCATACACTCATACCAATAAAAAGCAACACAACACAAAGTTCAAACTCTTCCCTTCTTTGACCTCCCGTTGACGGGACGATCTCGACTCCCGTAGCCGGCGGTCGGTCCGTCCGTGTCCGCGGTCCTGCATCGGGGAGACGAATCCCAGCTCACTCGGGGTCTAACCGAACCTTTTGCGTTCTTTGGAGCTTCGACATCGGTCTCTAACACAGACTGCGAGCTCCTCGATGTTGAAAAAACAAATTTGGAAAAGCCATCAATAATTTAACACATTTATCCCATTAAACTGAAGAGGGTTAGAAATACATACCTTATCTTCCTATGACATCCATAAAGACCAAATCCAGGGAGACTTGATGCTGAAAAATCAAATTAACATAACATTTTAATGTTTGAAATGTTCCAGCTTCCTTCTCTACAATTAGAGAAAGTGCGGGAGTAACTCAGTGGGTCGGACAATCCTGGGTGAGAAGATTCTAGTTCTCAAGGTAAAAACACTTGGGACACGTGAACAATGCATGGAGATGCATCTCCAACCAGGACCATTGTGTCTCTGCAGTCAGGGCTCCTACAGGTTGGACCAATATTACTATAGTCGAATATATTTAGACTACCTTAAGAGTTTAAGGCCTGAAGTGTCCCAACCCAGAATTACCAATCCATGTTCTCCAGCGATGTTGCTGCACCCATCGAGTTGCTCCAGCACCGATACAATTTACAAGCACAGCAACACCCCAGTTACATCAAATACCCATTATCTTTCACAAGTGTTCTCCCAACCTTGTTGCCAGATGCCTTACTCTTCACATGGACATTTAAACGTTAGATAAAAACAAACATTCCGTGGTGTCCAGATGGTTAAAAATACCTGGAAAAACCCAACCCCCCCCCCCCCAGAGCTTCAGTCAAAAATATTAAACTCCACTTTCCCTGTAACAGGAGCCAACTACAATCAGGGAACATGGCTCTGTCCAAAGACAAAGTGCTGGAGGCGGAATGGACAGATGACATCTCAGGTCAGCAACCTTCCTCAGACTGATGAAAGAGTGAAAAGAGGCAGAAGCACACAGGACAAAGCCAGCAAGGAAATAGATGGTACATGTGAGGTGTGATTAGCATATGGATGGAGTGGGTGCCAAAGGCTCAAGGTGAAAGGGACAAAATGCCAAATAAGGAGAGAACAGAAATATGAAACTAGGAGAAAAATGGGAAGGGAAAGAGGGAATATGGGACTGTTTGAGAGACGAGCGTACAAGAAAGGTCCTATTTAGTGGTTCCTATTTAGTCATTCCTATTTAGTCATTCCTATTTAGTCATTCCTATTTAGTCATTCCTATTTAGTCATTCCTATTTAGTCATTCCTATTTAGTCATTCCTTAGTTAATGAAGGGAAGTATGCTCATCTCTCAACGCCTTGTCCCATATTTCCCTTTTACCTTCCAGCCACACCTCACTGGTTTTACATTTCACAGATCCTGTCCTTATCCAACATGTTTGATCACTTTCACCTTCAGCCTTTGGCACTTACTCCATCCATTTGCCCATCACCCACTCGCCTGAAATCCACCCATCACCAGTCAGGCAGTGCCCAACCCCCACCTCATTTCCAGCTCTCCCCCGTATTTCAGACCGAGAGCTCCCGACCCGATTAGTCATCTGTCCATTTCTTCAGAGGTTGTCAAACCCATCAAGTTCCTCCAGCACTGTGTATTCACTCACGATTCAAGCATGGGGTGGCTCGTGTTGCAAAAAAGTATGCTTTGCAACACGAGGAATTTCATTTACCATGCACTCATACCAATAAAAAGCAACAGAACACAAAGTTCAAACTCTTCCCTTCTTTGGCCTCCCGTTGACGGGACGATCTCGACTCCCGTAGCCGGCGGTCGGGCCGTCCGTGTCCGCGGTCCTGCATCGGGGAGGTGAATCCCAGCTCACTCGGGGTCTAACCGAACCTTTTGCGTTCTTTGGAGCTTCCCGACATCGGTCTCTACCAGAGACTGCGAGCTCCGCGATGTTGAAAAAAAAATTGGAAAAGCCATCAATAATTTAACACATTTATCCCATTAAACTGAAGAGGGTTAGAAATACGTACCTTATCTTCCTATTACATCCATAAAGACCAAATCCAGGGAGACTTGATGCTGAAAAATCAAATTAACATAACATTTTAATGTTTGAAATGTTCCAACGTCCTTTTCTACAATTAGACAAAGTGCTGGAGTAACTCAGTGGGTCAGACAATCCTGGGCGAGAAGATTCTAGTTCTCAAGGTAAAAAAACTTGGACACGTGAACAATGCCTGGAGATGCATCTCCAACCAGGACCATTGTGTCTCTGCAGTCAGGACTCCTACAGGTTGGACCAATATTAATGTAGTCGAATATATTTAGACTACCTTAAGAGTTTAAAGTCTGAAGAGTCCCAACCCAGAATTTCCAATCCATGTTCTCCAGTGATGTTGCTGCACCCATCGAGTTGTTCCAACACTGACACAATTTACAAGCACAGCAACACCCCAGTTACATCAAATACCCATTATCTTTCACAAGTGTTCTCCCAACTTTGCTGCCCGATGCCTTACTCTTCACGTGGACATTTAAACGTTAGATAAAAACAAACATTCAGTGGTGGCCAGATGGTTAAAAATACCTGAAAAACCCAACCCCCCTGAGCTTCAGTCAAAAACATTAAACTCCACTTTCCCTGTAACAGGAGCCAACTACAAGAAGGGAACATGGCTCTGTCCAAAGACAAGGTGCTGGAGGCATTCAGAAGTTCAGGCACATTCCGCCTCACTGCAAGCGGAATGGACAGATGACATCTCAGGTCAGCAACCTTCCTCAGACTGATGAAAGAGTGAAAAGAGGCAGAGGCACGCAGGACAAAGCCAGCAAGGAAATAGATGGTACATGTGAGGTGTGATTAGCATATGGATGGAGTGGGTGCCAAAGGCTCAAGGTGAAAGGGACAAAATGCCAAATAAGGAGAGAACAGAAATATGAAACTAGGAGAAATATGGGTGGAAGGGAAAGAGGGAATATGGGACTGTTTGAGAGACAAGCGTACAAGAAAGGTCCTATTTAGTGGTCCTATTTAGTGGTCCTATTTAGTGGTCCTATTTAGTTATTACTTAGTTAATGAAGGGAAGTATGCTCGTCTCTCAACTCCTTGTCCTATATTTCCCTTTTACCTTCCAGCCCCACCTCACCCTAGTTTTACATTTCACAGATCTTGTCCTTATCCAACACATTTGATCACTTTCACCTTCAGCCTTTGGCACTTACTCCATCCATTTGTCCATCACCCACTCGCCTGTAATCCATCCATCACCTGTCAGGCAGTGCCCAACCCCCACCTCATTTCCAGACCTCCCCCGTATTTCAGACTGAGAGCTCCTGACCCGATTAGTCATCTGTCCATTTCTTCAGAGGTTGTCAAACCCACCAAGTTCCTCCAGCACTGTGTATTCACTCACCATTCAAGCATGGGATGGCTCGTGTTGCAAAAAAAGTATGTTTTGCAACACAAGGAATTTCATTTACCATAAACTCATACCAATAAAAAGCAACATATCAAAGTTCAAACTCTTCCCTTCTTTGGCATACAGTCTGGGGCGTCGAGCCTTCCGTTGACGGGATAATCTGGACTTCCGTAGCCGGCTGTCGGGCCATCCGTGTCGGGGGTCCTGCATCGGGGGGTTAAATCCCAGCTCACTCTGTCTAGTTGAACTTTCTTTGGAGCTTCCCGACATTGGTCGACCAGAGACCACAAGCTCCTCGATGTTGAAGACACAAATTTGGAAAAGCCATCAATAATTTAACACATTTATACAATTTAAACTGAAGAGGGTTAGAAATACATACCTTATCTTCCCATGACATCCACAAAGACCAAATCCAGGAAGACTCGATGCTGAAAAATCAAATTAACATAACATTTTAATGTTTGAAATGTTCCAACGTCCTTCTCTACAATTAGACAAAGTGCACGAGTAACTCAGTGGGTCGGACAATCCTGGGCGAGAAGATTCGAGTTCTCAAGGTAAAAATAATAATAATAACATCTTTTATTGCCATTACACACAAGTGCAACGAGATTTGGTTTGCAACTTCGAGATTTCGGTTAGCAACCCTCGAGAACAAGGTTTATAAAAACGAACATTTGACCAATAACATCAACACAGACTAAAGTGCGAGGTCGGGGAGACAGTCGATGGGGGGGGGGGGGGGGGTGCTCAGCAGGGCCGGTTCAGAGCCGCTATAGCTCTGCGAGTGAAGCTGTTCCGGAGTCTAGTAGTGCGGGCGTAGAAGGCCGCCCAAGCTATAGCGTGTCCAAGGTAAAAACACTTGGACACGTGGACAATGCCTGGGGATGCATCTCCAACCAGGACCATTGTGTCTCTGCAGTCAGGACTCCTACAGGTTGGACCAATATTATTGTAGTCGAATATATTTAGACTACCTTAAGAGTTTAAGGTCTGAAGATTCCCAACCTAGAATTACCAATCCATGTTCTCCAGCGATGTTGCTGCACCCATCGAGTTGCTCCAGCACTGATACAATTTACAAGCACAGCAACATCCCAGTTACATCAAATACACATTATATTTCACAATTGTTCTCAAAACCTTGTTGCCCGATGCCTTACTCTCCACATGGACATTTAAACGTTAGATATAAACAAACATTCCGTGATGTCCAGATGGTTAAAAATACCAGCAAAAACCCAACCCCCCAGAGCTTCAGTCAAAAATATTAAACTCCACTTTCCCTGTAACAGGGAGCCAACTACAATCAGGCTCTGTCCAAAGACAAAGTGCTAGAGGCATTCAGCAGTTCAGGCACAATCTGCCTGACTGCAAGTGGAATGGACAGATGCCACCTCAGGTCAGCAACCTTCCTCAGACTGATGAAAGAGGGAAAAGAGGCAGAGGCACGCAGGACAAAGCCAGCAAGTAAATAGGTGGTACTTGTGAGGTGTGATTAGCATATGGATGGAGTGGGTGCCAAAGGCTCAAGGTGAAAGGGACAAAATGCCAAATAAGGAGAGAACAGAAATATGAAACTAGGAGAAATATGGGTGGAAGGGAAAGGGGGAATATGGGACTGTTTGAGAGACGAGCGTACAAGAAAGGTCCTATTTAGTTATTCCTATTTAGTTATTCCTATTTAGTTATTACTTAGTTAATGAAGGGAAGTATGCTCATCTCTCAACTCCTTGTCCCATATTTCCCTTTTACCTTCCAGCCCCACCTCACACTGGTTTCACATTTCACAGACCCTGTCCTGATCCAACATGTTTGATCACTTTCAACTTCAGCCTTTGGCACTTACTCCATCCATTTGCCCATCACCCACTCACCTGAAATCCACCCATCACCAGTCAGACAGTGCCCAACCCCCACCTCATTTCCAGCTCTCCCCCGTATTTCAGACTGAGAGCTCCCGACCCGATTAGTCATCTGTCCATTTCTTCAGAGGTTGTCAAACCCATCAAGTTCCTCCAGCACTGTGTATTCACTCACGATTCAAGCATGGGGTGGCTCGTGTTGCAAAAAAAGTATGCTTTGCAACACGAGGAATTTCATTTACTATAAACTCATACCAATAAAAAGCAACACAACACAAAGTTCAAACTCTTCCCTTCTTTGACCTCCCGTTGATGGGACAATCTCGACTTCCGTAGCCGGCGGTCGGTCCGTCCGTGTCCGCGGTCCTGCATCGGGGAGGTGAATCCCAGCTCACTCGGGGTCTAACCGAACCTTTTGCGTTCTTTGGAGCTTCGACATCGGTCTCTAACAGACTGCGAGCTCCTCGATGTTGAAAAAACAAATTTGGAAAAGCCATCAATAATTTAACACATTTATCCCATTAAACTGAAGAGGGTTAGAAATACATACCTTATCTTCCTATGACATCCATAAAGACCAAATCCAGGGAGACTTGATGCTGAAAAATCAAATTAACATAACATTTTAATGTTTGAAATGTTCCAGCTTCCTTCTCTACAATTAGAGAAAGTGCGGGAGTAACTCAGTGGGTCGGACAATCCTGGGTGAGAAGATTCTAGTTCTCAAGGTAAAAACACTTGGGACACGTGAACAATGCATGGAGATGCATCTCCAACCAGGACCATTGTGTCTCTGCAGTCAGGACTCCTACAGGTTGGACCAATATTACTATAGTCGAATATATTTAGACTACCTTAAGAGTTTAAGGCCTGAAGTGTCCCAACCCAGAATTACCAATCCATGTTCTCCAGCGATGTTGCTGCACCCATCGAGTTGTTCCAGCACTGACACAATTTACAAGCACAGCAACACCCCAGTTACATCAAATACCCATTATCTTTCACAAGTGTTCTCCCAACCTTGTTGCCAGATGCCTTACTCTTCACATGGACATTTAAACGTTAGATAAAAACAAACATTCCGTGGTGTCCAGATGGTTAAAAATACCTGGAAAAACCCAACCCCCCCCCCCCCAGAGCTTCAGTCAAAAATATTAAACTCCACTTTCCCTGTAACAGGAGCCAACTACAATCAGGGAACGTGGCTCTGTCCAAAGACAAAGTGCTGGAGGCGGAATGGACAGATGACATCTCAGGTCAGCAACCTTCCTCAGACTGATGAAAGAGTGAAAAGAGGCAGAAGCACACAGGACAAAGCCAGCAAGGAAATAGATGGTACATGTGAGGTGTGATTAGCATATGGATGGAGTGGGTGCCAAAGGCTCAAGGTGAAAGGGACAAAATGCCAAATAAGGAGAACAGAAATATGAAACTAGGAGAAAAATGGGAAGGGAAAGAGGGAATATGGGACTGTTTGAGAGACGAGCGTACAAGAAAGGTCCCATTTAGTCATTCCCATTTAGTCATTCCCATTTAGTCATTCCCATTTAGTCATTCCCATTTAGTCATTCCCATTTAGTCATTCCTTAGTTAATGAAGGGAAGTATGCTCATCTCTCAACGCCTTGTCCCATATTTCCCTTTTACCTTCCAGCCCCACCTCACTGGTTTTACATTTCACAGATCCTGTCCTTATCCAACATGTTTGATCACTTTCACCTTCAGCCTTTGGCACTTACTCCATCCATTTGCCCATCACCCACTCGCCTGAAATCCACCCATCACCAGTCAGGCAGTGCCCAACCCCCACCTCATTTCCAGCTCTCCCCCGTATTTCAGACCGAGAGCTCCCGACCCGATTAGTCATCTGTCCATTTCTTCAGAGGTTGTCAAACCCATCAAGTTCCTCCAGCACTGTGTATTCACTCACGATTCAAGCATGGGGTGGCTCGTGTTGCAAAAAAAGTATGCTTTGCAACACGAGGAATTTCATTTACCATAAACTCATACCAATAAAAAGCAACACAACACAAAGTTCAAACTCTTCCCTTCTTTGACCTCCCGTTGACGGGACAATCTCGACTTCCGTAGCCGGCGGTCGGTCCGTCCGTGTCCGCGGTCCTGCATCGGGGAGGTGAATCCCAGCTCACTCGGGGTCTAACCGAACCTTTTGCGTTCTTTGGAGCTTCGACATCGGTCTCTAACACAGACTGCGAGCTCCTCGATGTTGAAAAAACAAATTTGGAAAAGCCATCAATAATTTAACACATTTATCCCATTAAACTGAAGAGGGTTAGAAATACATACCTTATCTTCCTATGACATCCATAAAGACCAAATCCAGGGAGACTTGATGCTGAAAAATCAAATTAACATAACATTTTAATGTTTGAAATGTTCCAGCTTCCTTCTCTACAATTAGAGAAAGTGCGGGAGTAACTCAGTGGGTCGGACAATCCTGGGTGAGAAGATTCTAGTTCTCAAGGTAAAAACACTTGGGACACGTGAACAATGCATGGAAACATAGAAACATAGAAAATAGGTGCAGGAGTAGGCCATTCGGCCCTTCGAGCCTGCACCGCCATTCAATGTGATCATGGCTGATCATCCAACTCAGTATCCCGTACCTGCCTTCTCTCCATACCCCCTGATCCCTTTAGCCACAAGTGCCACATCTAACGCCCTCTTAAATATAGCCAATGAACTGGCCTCAACTACCTTCTGTGGCAGAGAATTCCAGAGACTCACCACTCTCTGTGTAAAGAATGTTTTCCTCATTTCGGTCCTAAAGGAATTCCCCCTTATCCTTAGACTGTGACCCCTTGTTCTGGACTCCCCCAACATCGGGAACAATCTTCCAGCATCTAGCTTGTCCAACCCCTTAAGAATTTTGTAGGTTTCTATAAGATCCCCCCTCAATCTTCTAAATTCCATCGAGTACAAACCGAGTCTATCCAATCTTTCCTCATATGAAAGTCCTGACATCCCAGGAATCAGTCTGGTGAATCTTCTCTGTACCCCCTCTATGGCAAGGATGTCTTTCCTCAGATTTGGAGACCAAAACTGTACGCAGTACTCCAGGTGTGGCCTCACCAAAACCCTGTACAACTGCAGTAGAACCTCCCTGCTCCTATACTCAAATCCTTTCGCTATGAATGCTAACATACCATTTGCTTTCTTCACTGCCTGCTGCACCTGCATGCCTACTTTCAATGACTGGTGTACCATGACACCCAGGTCTCGTTGCATCTCCCCCTTACCTAATCTGCCACCATTCAGATAATAGTCTACCCTCATGTTTTTGCCACCAAAGTGGATAACCTCACATTTATCCACATTGTACTGCATCTGCCATGCATCTGCCCATTCACTCAGCCTATCCAAATCACCCTGCAGCCTCCAAGCATCCTCCTCACACCTAACTATACCCCCCAGCTTGGTATCATCTGCAAATTTGGAGATGTTGCATTGAATTCCCTCGTCCAAATCATTAATATATATTGTAAATAGCTGGGGTCCCAGCACTGAGCCTTGCGGCACACCACTAGTCACTGCCTGCCATTCTGAAAAGGACCCGTTTACTCCTACCCTTTGCCTCCTGTCTGCTAGCCAGTTCTCTATCCACATCAATACTGAACCCCCAATACCGTGTGCTTTAAGTTTGGATGCATCTCCAACCAGGACCATTGTGTCTCTGCAATCAGGACTCCTACAGGTTGGACCAATATTACTATAGTCGAATATATTTAGACTACCTTAAGAGTTTAAGGCCTGAAGTGTCCCAACCCAGAATTACCAATCCATGTTCTCCAGCGATGTTGCTGCACCCATCGAGTTACTCCAGCACTGATACAATTTACAAGCACAGCAACACCCCAGTTACATCAAATACCCATTATCTTTCACAAGTGTTCTCCCAACCTTGTTGCCCGATGCCTTACTCTCCACATGGACATTTAAACGTTAGATAAAAACAAACATTCCGTGGTGTCCAGATGGTTAAAAATACCTGGAAAAACCCAACCCCCCCCGAGCTTCAGTCAAAAATATTAAACTCCACTTTCCCTGTAACAGGAGCCAACTACAATCAGGGAACATGGCTCTGTCCAAAGACAAAGTGCTGGAGGCGGAATGGACAGATGACATCTCAGGTCAGCAACCTTCCTCAGACTGATGAAAGAGTGAAAAGAGGCAGAAGCACACAGGACAAAGCCAGCAAGGAAATAGATGGTACATGTGAGGTGTGATTAGCATATGGATGGAGTGGGTGCCAAAGGCTCAAGGTGAAAGGGACAAAATGCCAAATAAGGAGAGAACAGAAATATGAAACTAGGAGAAAAATGGGAAGGGAAAGAGGGAATATGGGACTGTTTGAGAGACGAGCGTACAAGAAAGGTCCTATTTAGTCATTCCTATTTAGTCATTCCTATTTAGTCATTCCTATTTAGTCATTCCTATTTAGTCATTCCTATTTAGTCATTCCTTAGTTAATGAAGGGAAGTATGCTCATCTCTCAACGCCTTGTCCCATATTTCCCTTTTACCTTCCAGCCACACCTCACTGGTTTTACATTTCACAGATCCTGTCCTTATCCAACATGTTTGATCACTTTCACCTTCAGCCTTTGGCACTTACTCCATCCATTTGCCCATCACCCACTCGCCTGAAATCCACCCATCACCAGTCAGGCAGTGCCCAACCCCCACCTCATTTCCAGCTCTCCCCCGTATTTCAGACCGAGAGCTCCCAACCCGATTAGTCATCTGTCCATTTCTTCAGAGGTTGTCAAACCCATCAAGTTCCTCCAGCACTGTGTATTCACTCACGATTCAAGCATGGGGGTGGCTCGTGTTGCAAAAAAAGTATGCTTTGCAACACGAGGAATTTCATTTACCATAAACTCATACCAATAAAAAGCAACACAACACAAAGTTCAAACTCTTCCCTTCTTTGACCTCCCGTTGATGGGACAATCTCGACTTCCGTAGCCGGCGGTCGGTCCGTCCGTGTCCGCGGTCCTGCATCGGGGAGGTGAATCCCAGCTCACTCGGGGTCTAACCGAACCTTTTGCGTTCTTTGGAGCTTCGACATCGGTCTCTAACACAGACTGCGAGCTCCTCGATGTTGAAAAAACAAATTTGGAAAAGCCATCAATAATTTAACACATTTATCCCATTAAACTGAAGAGGGTTAGAAATACATACCTTATCTTCCTATGACATCCATAAAGACCAAATCCAGGGAGACTTGATGCTGAAAAATCAAATTAACATAACATTTTAATGTTTGAAATGTTCCAGCTTCCTTCTCTACAATTAGAGAAAGTGCGGGAGTAACTCAGTGGGTCGGACAATCCTGGGTGAGAAGATTCTAGTTCTCAAGGTAAAAACACTTGGGACACGTGAACAATGCATGGAGATGCATCTCCAACCAGGACCATTGTGTCTCTGCAGTCAGGACTCCTACAGGTTGGACCAATATTACTATAGTCGAATATATTTAGACTACCTTAAGAGTTTAAGGCCTGAAGTGTCCCAACCCAGAATTACCAATCCATGTTCTCCAGCGATGTTGCTGCACCCATCGAGTTGCTCCAGCACTGATACAATTTACAAGCACAGCAACACCCCAGTTACATCAAATACCCATTATCTTTCACAAGTGTTCTCCCAACCTTGTTGCCAGATGCCTTACTCTTCACATGGACATTTAAACGTTAGATAAAAACAAACATTCCGTGGTGTCCAGATGGTTAAAAATACCTGGAAAAACCCAACCCCCCCCCCCCCAGAGCTTCAGTCAAAAATATTAAACTCCACTTTCCCTGTAACAGGAGCCAACTACAATCAGGGAACATGGCTCTGTCCAAAGACAAAGTGCTGGAGGCGGAATGGACAGATGACATCTCAGGTCAGCAACCTTCCTCAGACTGATGAAAGAGTGAAAAGAGGCAGAAGCACACAGGACAAAGCCAGCAAGGAAATAGATGGTACATGTGAGGTGTGATTAGCATATGGATGGAGTGGGTGCCAAAGGCTCAAGGTGAAAGGGACAAAATGCCAAATAAGGAGAGAACAGAAATATGAAACTAGGAGAAAAATGGGAAGGGAAAGAGGGAATATGGGACTGTTTGAGAGACGAGCGTACAAGAAAGGTCCTATTTAGTGGTTCCTATTTAGTCATTCCTATTTAGTCATTCCTATTTAGTCATTCCTATTTAGTCATTCCTATTTAGTCATTCCTATTTAGTCATTCCTTAGTTAATGAAGGGAAGTATGCTCATCTCTCAACGCCTTGTCCCATATTTCCCTTTTACCTTCCAGCCACACCTCACTGGTTTTACATTTCACAGATCCTGTCCTTATCCAACATGTTTGATCACTTTCACCTTCAGCCTTTGGCACTTACTCCATCCATTTGCCCATCACCCACTCGCCTGAAATCCACCCATCACCAGTCAGGCAGTGCCCAACCCCCACCTCATTTCCAGCTCTCCCCCGTATTTCAGACCGAGAGCTCCCGACCCGATTAGTCATCTGTCCATTTCTTCAGAGGTTGTCAAACCCATCAAGTTCCTCCAGCACTGTGTATTCACTCACGATTCAAGCATGGGGTGGCTCGTGTTGCAAAAAAGTATGCTTTGCAACACGAGGAATTTCATTTACCATAAACTCATACCAATAAAAAGCAACAGAACACAAAGTTCAAACTCTTCCCTTCTTTGGCCTCCCGTTGACGGGACGATCTCGACTCCCGTAGCCGGCGGTCGGGCCGTCCGTGTCCGCGGTCCTGCATCGGGGAGGTGAATCCCAGCTCACTCGGGGTCTAACCGAACCTTTTGCGTTCTTTGGAGCTTCCCGACATCGGTCTCTACCAGAGACTGCGAGCTCCGCGATGTTGAAAAAAAAATTGGAAAAGCCATCAATAATTTAACACATTTATCCCATTAAACTGAAGAGGGTTAGAAATACGTACCTTATCTTCCTATTACATCCATAAAGACCAAATCCAGGGAGACTTGATGCTGAAAAATCAAATTAACATAACATTTTAATGTTTGAAATGTTCCAACGTCCTTTTCTACAATTAGACAAAGTGCTGGAGTAACTCAGTGGGTCAGACAATCCTGGGCGAGAAGATTCTAGTTCTCAAGGTAAAAAAACTTGGACACGTGAACAATGCCTGGAGATGCATCTCCAACCAGGACCATTGTGTCTCTGCAGTCAGGACTCCTACAGGTTGGACCAATATTAATGTAGTCGAATATATTTAGACTACCTTAAGAGTTTAAAGTCTGAAGAGTCCCAACCCAGAATTTCCAATCCATGTTCTCCAGTGATGTTGCTGCACCCATCGAGTTGTTCCAACACTGACACAATTTACAAGCACAGCAACACCCCAGTTACATCAAATACCCATTATCTTTCACAAGTGTTCTCCCAACTTTGCTGCCCGATGCCTTACTCTTCACGTGGACATTTAAACGTTAGATAAAAACAAACATTCAGTGGTGGCCAGATGGTTAAAAATACCTGAAAAACCCAACCCCCCTGAGCTTCAGTCAAAAACATTAAACTCCACTTTCCCTGTAACAGGAGCCAACTACAAGAAGGGAACATGGCTCTGTCCAAAGACAAGGTGCTGGAGGCATTCAGAAGTTCAGGCACATTCCGCCTCACTGCAAGCGGAATGGACAGATGACATCTCAGGTCAGCAACCTTCCTCAGACTGATGAAAGAGTGAAAAGAGGCAGAGGCACGCAGGACAAAGCCAGCAAGGAAATAGATGGTACATGTGAGGTGTGATTAGCATATGGATGGAGTGGGTGCCAAAGGCTCAAGGTGAAAGGGACAAAATGCCAAATAAGGAGAGAACAGAAATATGAAACTAGGAGAAATATGGGTGGAAGGGAAAGAGGGAATATGGGACTGTTTGAGAGACAAGCGTACAAGAAAGGTCCTATTTAGTGGTCCTATTTAGTGGTCCTATTTAGTGGTCCTATTTAGTTATTACTTAGTTAATGAAGGGAAGTATGCTCGTCTCTCAACTCCTTGTCCTATATTTCCCTTTTACCTTCCAGCCCCACCTCACCCTAGTTTTACATTTCACAGATCTTGTCCTTATCCAACACATTTGATCACTTTCACCTTCAGCCTTTGGCACTTACTCCATCCATTTGTCCATCACCCACTCGCCTGTAATCCATCCATCACCTGTCAGGCAGTGCCCAACCCCCACCTCATTTCCAGACCTCCCCCGTATTTCAGACTGAGAGCTCCTGACCCGATTAGTCATCTGTCCATTTCTTCAGAGGTTGTCAAACCCACCAAGTTCCTCCAGCACTGTGTATTCACTCACCATTCAAGCATGGGATGGCTCGTGTTGCAAAAAAAGTATGTTTTGCAACACAAGGAATTTCATTTACCATAAACTCATACCAATAAAAAGCAACATATCAAAGTTCAAACTCTTCCCTTCTTTGGCATACAGTCTGGGGCGTCGAGCCTTCCGTTGACGGGATAATCTGGACTTCCGTAGCCGGCTGTCGGGCCATCCGTGTCGGGGGTCCTGCATCGGGGGGTTAAATCCCAGCTCACTCTGTCTAGTTGAACTTTCTTTGGAGCTTCCCGACATTGGTCGACCAGAGACCACAAGCTCCTCGATGTTGAAGACACAAATTTGGAAAAGCCATCAATAATTTAACACATTTATACAATTTAAACTGAAGAGGGTTAGAAATACATACCTTATCTTCCCATGACATCCACAAAGACCAAATCCAGGAAGACTCGATGCTGAAAAATCAAATTAACATAACATTTTAATGTTTGAAATGTTCCAACGTCCTTCTCTACAATTAGACAAAGTGCACGAGTAACTCAGTGGGTCGGACAATCCTGGGCGAGAAGATTCGAGTTCTCAAGGTAAAAATAATAATAATAACATCTTTTATTGCCATTACACACAAGTGCAACGAGATTTGGTTTGCAACTTCGAGATTTCGGTTAGCAACCCTCGAGAACAAGGTTTATAAAAACGAACATTTGACCAATAACATCAACACAGACTAAAGTGCGAGGTCGGGGAGACAGTCGATGGGGGGGGGGGGGGGGGGGGTGCTCAGCAGGGCCGGTTCAGAGCCGCTATAGCTCTGGGAGTGAAGCTGTTCCGGAGTCTAGTAGTGCGGGCGTAGAAGGCCGCCCAAGCTATAGCGTGTCCAAGGTAAAAACACTTGGACACGTGGACAATGCCTGGGGATGCATCTCCAACCAGGACCATTGTGTCTCTGCAGTCAGGACTCCTACAGGTTGGACCAATATTATTGTAGTCGAATATATTTAGACTACCTTAAGAGTTTAAGGTCTGAAGATTCCCAACCTAGAATTACCAATCCATGTTCTCCAGCGATGTTGCTGCACCCATCGAGTTGCTCCAGCACTGATACAATTTACAAGCACAGCAACATCCCAGTTACATCAAATACACATTATATTTCACAATTGTTCTCAAAACCTTGTTGCCCGATGCCTTACTCTCCACATGGACATTTAAACGTTAGATATAAACAAACATTCCGTGATGTCCAGATGGTTAAAAATACCAGCAAAAACCCAACCCCCCAGAGCTTCAGTCAAAAATATTAAACTCCACTTTCCCTGTAACAGGGAGCCAACTACAATCAGGCTCTGTCCAAAGACAAAGTGCTAGAGGCATTCAGCAGTTCAGGCACAATCTGCCTGACTGCAAGTGGAATGGACAGATGCCACCTCAGGTCAGCAACCTTCCTCAGACTGATGAAAGAGGGAAAAGAGGCAGAGGCACGCAGGACAAAGCCAGCAAGTAAATAGGTGGTACTTGTGAGGTGTGATTAGCATATGGATGGAGTGGGTGCCAAAGGCTCAAGGTGAAAGGGACAAAATGCCAAATAAGGAGAGAACAGAAATATGAAACTAGGAGAAATATGGGTGGAAGGGAAAGGGGGAATATGGGACTGTTTGAGAGACGAGCGTACAAGAAAGGTCCTATTTAGTTATTCCTATTTAGTTATTCCTATTTAGTTATTACTTAGTTAATGAAGGGAAGTATGCTCATCTCTCAACTCCTTGTCCCATATTTCCCTTTTACCTTCCAGCCCCACCTCACACTGGTTTCACATTTCACAGACCCTGTCCTGATCCAACATGTTTGATCACTTTCAACTTCAGCCTTTGGCACTTACTCCATCCATTTGCCCATCACCCACTCGCCTGAAATCCACCCATCACCTGTCAGGCAGTGCCCAACCCCAACCTCATTTCCAGCTCTCCCCCGTATTTCAGACCGAGAGCTCCCGACCCGATTAGTCATCTGTCCATTTCTTCAGAGGTTGTCAAACCCATCAAGTTCCTCCAGCACTGTGTATTCACTCACGATTCAAGCATGGGGTGGCTCGTGTTGCAAAAAAAGTATGCTTTGCAACACGAGGAATTTCATTTACTATAAACTCATACCAATAAAAAGCAACACAACACAAAGTTCAAACTCTTCCCTTCTTTGACCTCCCGTTGATGGGACAATCTCGACTTCCGTAGCCGGCGGTCGGTCCGTCCGTGTCCGCGGTCCTGCATCGGGGAGGTGAATCCCAGCTCACTCGGGGTCTAACCGAACCTTTTGCGTTCTTTGGAGCTTCGACATCGGTCTCTAACAGACTGCGAGCTCCTCGATGTTGAAAAAACAAATTTGGAAAAGCCATCAATAATTTAACACATTTATCCCATTAAACTGAAGAGGGTTAGAAATACATACCTTATCTTCCTATGACATCCATAAAGACCAAATCCAGGGAGACTTGATGCTGAAAAATCAAATTAACATAACATTTTAATGTTTGAAATGTTCCAGCTTCCTTCTCTACAATTAGAGAAAGTGCGGGAGTAACTCAGTGGGTCGGACAATCCTGGGTGAGAAGATTCTAGTTCTCAAGGTAAAAACACTTGGGACACGTGAACAATGCATGGAGATGCATCTCCAACCAGGACCATTGTGTCTCTGCAGTCAGGACTCCTACAGGTTGGACCAATATTACTATAGTCGAATATATTTAGACTACCTTAAGAGTTTAAGGCCTGAAGTGTCCCAACCCAGAATTACCAATCCATGTTCTCCAGCGATGTTGCTGCACCCATCGAGTTGTTCCAGCACTGACACAATTTACAAGCACAGCAACACCCCAGTTACATCAAATACCCATTATCTTTCACAAGTGTTCTCCCAACCTTGTTGCCAGATGCCTTACTCTTCACATGGACATTTAAACGTTAGATAAAAACAAACATTCCGTGGTGTCCAGATGGTTAAAAATACCTGGAAAAACCCAACCCCCCCCCCCCCAGAGCTTCAGTCAAAAATATTAAACTCCACTTTCCCTGTAACAGGAGCCAACTACAATCAGGGAACGTGGCTCTGTCCAAAGACAAAGTGCTGGAGGCGGAATGGACAGATGACATCTCAGGTCAGCAACCTTCCTCAGACTGATGAAAGAGTGAAAAGAGGCAGAAGCACACAGGACAAAGCCAGCAAGGAAATAGATGGTACATGTGAGGTGTGATTAGCATATGGATGGAGTGGGTGCCAAAGGCTCAAGGTGAAAGGGACAAAATGCCAAATAAGGAGAACAGAAATATGAAACTAGGAGAAAAATGGGAAGGGAAAGAGGGAATATGGGACTGTTTGAGAGACGAGCGTACAAGAAAGGTCCCATTTAGTCATTCCCATTTAGTCATTCCCATTTAGTCATTCCCATTTAGTCATTCCCATTTAGTCATTCCCATTTAGTCATTCCCATTTAGTCATTCCTTAGTTAATGAAGGGAAGTATGCTCATCTCTCAACGCCTTGTCCCATATTTCCCTTTTACCTTCCAGCCCCACCTCACACTGGTTTTACATTTCACAGATCCTGTCCTTATCCAACATGTTTGATCACTTTCACCTTCAGCCTTTGGCACTTACTCCATCCATTTGCCCATCACCCACTCGCCTGAAATCCACCCATCACCAGTCAGGCAGTGCCCAACCCCCACCTCATTTCCAGCTCTCCCCCGTATTTCAGACCGAGAGCTCCCGACCCGATTAGTCATCTGTCCATTTCTTCAGAGGTTGTCAAACCCATCAAGTTCCTCCAGCACTGTGTATTCACTCACGATTCAAGCATGGGGTGGCTCGTGTTGCAAAAAAAGTATGCTTTGCAACACGAGGAATTTCATTTACCATAAACTCATACCAATAAAAAGCAACACAACACAAAGTTCAAACTCTTCCCTTCTTTGACCTCCCGTTGACGGACGATATCGACTTCCGTAGCCGGCGGTCGGTCCGTCCGTGTCCGCGGTCCTGCATCGGGGAGGTGAATCCCAGCTCACTCGGGGTCTAACCGAACCTTTTGCGTTCTTTGGAGCTTCGACATCGGTCTCTAACACAGACTGCGAGCTCCTCGATGTTGAAAAAACAAATTTGGAAAAGCCATCAATAATTTAACACATTTATCCCATTAAACTGAAGAGGGTTAGAAATACATACCTTATCTTCCTATGACATCCATAAAGACCAAATCCAGGGAGACTTGATGCTGAAAAATCAAATTAACATAACATTTTAATGTTTGAAATGTTCCAGCTTCCTTCTCTACAATTAGAGAAAGTGCGGGAGTAACTCAGTGGGTCGGACAATCCTGGGTGAGAAGATTCTAGTTCTCAAGGTAAAAACACTTGGGACACGTGAACAATGCATGGAAACATAGAAACATAGAAAATAGGTGCAGGAGTAGGCCATTCGGCCCTTCGAGCCTGCACCGCCATTCAATGTGATCATGGCTGATCATCCAACTCAGTATCCCGTACCTGCCTTCTCTCCATACCCCCTGATCCCTTTAGCCACAAGTGCCACATCTAACGCCCTCTTAAATATAGCCAATGAACTGGCCTCAACTACCTTCTGTGGCAGAGAATTCCAGAGACTCACCACTCTCTGTGTAAAGAATGTTTTCCTCATTTCGGTCCTAAAGGAATTCCCCCTTATCCTTAGACTGTGACCCCTTGTTCTGGACTCCCCCAACATCGGGAACAATCTTCCAGCATCTAGCTTGTCCAACCCCTTAAGAATTTTGTAGGTTTCTATAAGATCCCCCCTCAATCTTCTAAATTCCATCGAGTACAAACCGAGTCTATCCAATCTTTCCTCATATGAAAGTCCTGACATCCCAGGAATCAGTCTGGTGAATCTTCTCTGTACCCCCTCTATGGCAAGGATGTCTTTCCTCAGATTTGGAGACCAAAACTGTACGCAGTACTCCAGGTGTGGCCTCACCAAAACCCTGTACAACTGCAGTAGAACCTCCCTGCTCCTATACTCAAATCCTTTCGCTATGAATGCTAACATACCATTTGCTTTCTTCACTGCCTGCTGCACCTGCATGCCTACTTTCAATGACTGGTGTACCATGACACCCAGGTCTCGTTGCATCTCCCCCTTACCTAATCTGCCACCATTCAGATAATAGTCTACCCTCATGTTTTTGCCACCAAAGTGGATAACCTCACATTTATCCACATTGTACTGCATCTGCCATGCATCTGCCCATTCACTCAGCCTATCCAAATCACCCTGCAGCCTCCAAGCATCCTCCTCACACCTAACTATACCCCCCAGCTTGGTATCATCTGCAAATTTGGAGATGTTGCATTGAATTCCCTCGTCCAAATCATTAATATATATTGTAAATAGCTGGGGTCCCAGCACTGAGCCTTGCGGCACACCACTAGTCACTGCCTGCCATTCTGAAAAGGACCCGTTTACTCCTACCCTTTGCCTCCTGTCTGCTAGCCAGTTCTCTATCCACATCAATACTGAACCCCCAATACCGTGTGCTTTAAGTTTGGATGCATCTCCAACCAGGACCATTGTGTCTCTGCAATCAGGACTCCTACAGGTTGGACCAATATTACTATAGTCGAATATATTTAGACTACCTTAAGAGTTTAAGGCCTGAAGTGTCCCAACCCAGAATTACCAATCCATGTTCTCCAGCGATGTTGCTGCACCCATCGAGTTACTCCAGCACTGATACAATTTACAAGCACAGCAACACCCCAGTTACATCAAATACCCATTATCTTTCACAAGTGTTCTCCCAACCTTGTTGCCCGATGCCTTACTCTCCACATGGACATTTAAACGTTAGATAAAAACAAACATTCCGTGGTGTCCAGATGGTTAAAAATACCTGGAAAAACCCAACCCCCCCCGAGCTTCAGTCAAAAATATTAAACTCCACTTTCCCTGTAACAGGAGCCAACTACAATCAGGGAACATGGCTCTGTCCAAAGACAAAGTGCTGGAGGCGGAATGGACAGATGACATCTCAGGTCAGCAACCTTCCTCAGACTGATGAAAGAGTGAAAAGAGGCAGAAGCACACAGGACAAAGCCAGCAAGGAAATAGATGGTACATGTGAGGTGTGATTAGCATATGGATGGAGTGGGTGCCAAAGGCTCAAGGTGAAAGGGACAAAATGCCAAATAAGGAGAGAACAGAAATATGAAACTAGGAGAAAAATGGGAAGGGAAAGAGGGAATATGGGACTGTTTGAGAGACGAGCGTACAAGAAAGGTCCTATTTAGTCATTCCTATTTAGTCATTCCTATTTAGTCATTCCTATTTAGTCATTCCTATTTAGTCATTCCTATTTAGTCATTCCTTAGTTAATGAAGGGAAGTATGCTCATCTCTCAACGCCTTGTCCCATATTTCCCTTTTACCTTCCAGCCACACCTCACTGGTTTTACATTTCACAGATCCTGTCCTTATCCAACATGTTTGATCACTTTCACCTTCAGCCTTTGGCACTTACTCCATCCATTTGCCCATCACCCACTCGCCTGAAATCCACCCATCACCAGTCAGGCAGTGCCCAACCCCCACCTCATTTCCAGCTCTCCCCCGTATTTCAGACCGAGAGCTCCCAACCCGATTAGTCATCTGTCCATTTCTTCAGAGGTTGTCAAACCCATCAAGTTCCTCCAGCACTGTGTATTCACTCACGATTCAAGCATGGGGGTGGCTCGTGTTGCAAAAAAAGTATGCTTTGCAACACGAGGAATTTCATTTACCATACACTCATACCAATAAAAAGCAACACAACACAAAGTTCAAACTCTTCCCTTCTTTGACCTCCCGTTGATGGGACAATCTCGACTTCCGTAGCCGGCGGTCGGTCCGTCCGTGTCCGCGGTCCTGCATCGGGGAGGTGAATCCCAGCTCACTCGGGGTCTAACCGAACCTTTTGCGTTCTTTGGAGCTTCGACATCGGTCTCTAACACAGACTGCGAGCTCCTCGATGTTGAAAAAACAAATTTGGAAAAGCCATCAATAATTTAACACATTTATCCCATTAAACTGAAGAGGGTTAGAAATACATACCTTATCTTCCTATGACATCCATAAAGACCAAATCCAGGGAGACTTGATGCTGAAAAATCAAATTAACATAACATTTTAATGTTTGAAATGTTCCAGCTTCCTTCTCTACAATTAGAGAAAGTGCGGGAGTAACTCAGTGGGTCGGACAATCCTGGGTGAGAAGATTCTAGTTCTCAAGGTAAAAACACTTGGGACACGTGAACAATGCATGGAGATGCATCTCCAACCAGGACCATTGTGTCTCTGCAGTCAGGACTCCTACAGGTTGGACCAATATTACTATAGTCGAATATATTTAGACTACCTTAAGAGTTTAAGGCCTGAAGTGTCCCAACCCAGAATTACCAATCCATGTTCTCCAGCGATGTTGCTGCACCCATCGAGTTGCTCCAGCACTGATACAATTTACAAGCACAGCAACACCCCAGTTACATCAAATACCCATTATCTTTCACAAGTGTTCTCCCAACCTTGTTGCCAGATGCCTTACTCTTCACATGGACATTTAAACGTTAGATAAAAACAAACATTCCGTGGTGTCCAGATGGTTAAAAATACCTGGAAAAACCCAACCCCCCCCCCCCCAGAGCTTCAGTCAAAAATATTAAACTCCACTTTCCCTGTAACAGGAGCCAACTACAATCAGGGAACATGGCTCTGTCCAAAGACAAAGTGCTGGAGGCGGAATGGACAGATGACATCTCAGGTCAGCAACCTTCCTCAGACTGATGAAAGAGTGAAAAGAGGCAGAAGCACACAGGACAAAGCCAGCAAGGAAATAGATGGTACATGTGAGGTGTGATTAGCATATGGATGGAGTGGGTGCCAAAGGCTCAAGGTGAAAGGGACAAAATGCCAAATAAGGAGAGAACAGAAATATGAAACTAGGAGAAAAATGGGAAGGGAAAGAGGGAATATGGGACTGTTTGAGAGACGAGCGTACAAGAAAGGTCCTATTTAGTGGTTCCTATTTAGTCATTCCTATTTAGTCATTCCTATTTAGTCATTCCTATTTAGTCATTCCTATTTAGTCATTCCTATTTAGTCATTCCTTAGTTAATGAAGGGAAGTATGCTCATCTCTCAACGCCTTGTCCCATATTTCCCTTTTACCTTCCAGCCACACCTCACTGGTTTTACATTTCACAGATCCTGTCCTTATCCAACATGTTTGATCACTTTCACCTTCAGCCTTTGGCACTTACTCCATCCATTTGTCCATCACCCACTCGCCTGAAATCCACCCATCACCTGTCAGGCAGTGCCCAACCCCCACCTCATTTCCAGCTCTCCCCCGTATTTCAGACTGAGAGCTCCCGACCCGATTAGTCATCTGTCCATTTCTTCAGAGGTTGTCAAACCCATCAAGTTCCTCCAGCACTGTGTATTCACTCACGATTCAAGCATGGGGTGGCTCGTGTTGCAAAAAAGTATGCTTTGCAACACGAGGAATTTCATTTACTATACACTCATACCAATAAAAAGCAACACAACACAAAGTTCAAACTCTTCCCTTCTTTGGCCTCCCGTTGACGGGACGATCTCGACTCCCGTAGCCGGCGGTCGGGCCGTCCGTGTCCGCGGTCCTGCATCGGGGAGGTGAATCCCAGCACACTCGGGGTCTAACCGAACCTTTTGCGTTCTTTGGAGCTTCCCGACATCGGTCTCTACCAGAGACTGCGAGCTCCGCGATGTTGAAAAAAAAATTGGAAAAGCCATCAATAATTTAACACATTTATCCCATTAAACTGAAGAGGGTTAGAAATACATACCTTATCTTCCTATTACATCCATAAAGACCAAATCCAGGGAGACTTGATGCTGAAAAATCAAATTAACATAACATTTTAATGTTTGAAATGTTCCAACGTCCTTTTCTACAATTAGACAAAGTGCTGGAGTAACTCAGTGGGTCAGACAATCCTGGGCGAGAAGATTCTAGTTCTCAAGGTAAAAAAACTTGGACACGTGAACAATGCCTGGAGATGCATCTCCAACCAGGACCATTGTGTCTCTGCAGTCAGGACTCCTACAGGTTGGACCAATATTAATGTAGTCGAATATATTTAGACTACCTTAAGAGTTTAAAGTCTGAAGAGTCCCAACCCAGAATTTCCAATCCATGTTCTCCAGTGATGTTGCTGCACCCATCGAGTTGTTCCAACACTGACACAATTTACAAGCACAGCAACACCCCAGTTACATCAAATACCCATTATCTTTCACAAGTGTTCTCCCAACTTTGCTGCCCGATGCCTTACTCTTCACGTGGACATTTAAACGTTAGATAAAAACAAACATTCAGTGGTGGCCAGATGGTTAAAAATACCTGAAAAACCCAACCCCCCTGAGCTTCAGTCAAAAACATTAAACTCCACTTTCCCTGTAACAGGAGCCAACTACAAGAAGGGAACATGGCTCTGTCCAAAGACAAGGTGCTGGAGGCATTCAGAAGTTCAGGCACATTCCGCCTCACTGCAAGCGGAATGGACAGATGACATCTCAGGTCAGCAACCTTCCTCAGACTGATGAAAGAGTGAAAAGAGGCAGAGGCACGCAGGACAAAGCCAGCAAGGAAATAGATGGTACATGTGAGGTGTGATTAGCATATGGATGGAGTGGGTGCCAAAGGCTCAAGGTGAAAGGGACAAAATGCCAAATAAGGAGAGAACAGAAATATGAAACTAGGAGAAATATGGGTGGAAGGGAAAGAGGGAATATGGGACTGTTTGAGAGACAAGCGTACAAGAAAGGTCCTATTTAGTGGTCCTATTTAGTGGTCCTATTTAGTGGTCCTATTTAGTGGTCCTATTTAGTTATTACTTAGTTAATGAAGGGAAGTATGCTCGTCTCTCAACTCCTTGTCCTATATTTCCCTTTTACCTTCCAGCCCCACCTCACCCTGGTTTTACATTTCACAGTTCTTGTCCTTATCCAACACATTTGATCACTTTCACCTTCAGCCTTTGGCACTTACTCCATCCATTTGTCCATCACCCACTCGCCTGTAATCCATCCATCACCTGTCAGGCAGTGCCCAACCCCCACCTCATTTCCAGACCTCCCCCGTATTTCAGACTGAGAGCTCCTGACCCGATTAGTCATCTGTCCATTTCTTCAGAGGTTGTCAAACCCACCAAGTTCCTCCAGCACTGTGTATTCACTCACCATTCAAGCATGGGATGGCTCGTGTTGCAAAAAAAGTATGTTTTGCAACACGAGGAATTTCATTTACCATAAACTCATACCAATAAAAAGCAACATATCAAAGTTCAAACTCTTCCCTTCTTTGGCATACAGTCTGGGGCGTCGAGCCTTCCGTTGACGGGATAATCTGGACTTCCGTAGCCGGCTGTCGGGCCATCCGTGTCGGGGGTCCTGCATCGGGGGGTTAAATCCCAGCTCACTCTGTCTAGTTGAACTTTCTTTGGAGCTTCCCGACATTGGTCGACCAGAGACCACAAGCTCCTCGATGTTGAAGACACAAATTTGGAAAAGCCATCAATAATTTAACACATTTATACAATTTAAACTGAAGAGGGTTAGAAATACATACCTTATCTTCCCATGACATCCACAAAGACCAAATCCAGGAAGACTCGATGCTGAAAAATCAAATTAACATAACATTTTAATGTTTGAAATGTTCCAACGTCCTTCTCTACAATTAGACAAAGTGCACGAGTAACTCAGTGGGTCGGACAATCCTGGGTGAGAAGATTCGAGTTCTCAAGGTAAAAATAATAATAATAACATCTTTTATTGCCATTACACACAAGTGCAACGAGATTTGGTTTGCAACTTCGAGATTTCGGTTAGCAACCCTCGAGAACAAGGTTTATAAAAACGAACATTTGACCAATAACATCAACACAGACTAAAGTGCGAGGTCGGGGAGACAGTCGATGGGGGGGGGTGCTCAGCAGGGCCGGTTCAGAGCCGCTATAGCTCTGGGAGTGAAGCTGTTCCGGAGTCTAGTAGTGCGGGCGTAGAAGGCCGCCCAAGCTATAGCGTGTCCAAGGTAAAAACACTTGGACACGTGGACAATGCCTGGGGATGCATCTCCAACCAGGACCATTGTGTCTCTGCAGTCAGGACTCCTACAGGTTGGACCAATATTATTGTAGTCGAATATATTTAGACTACCTTAAGAGTTTAAGGTCTGAAGATTCCCAACCTAGAATTACCAATCCATGTTCTCCAGCGATGTTGCTGCACCCATCGAGTTGCTCCTGCACTGATACAATTTACAAGCACAGCAACATCCCAGTTACATCAAATACACATTATATTTCACAATTGTTCTCAAAACCTTGTTGCCCGATGCCTTACTCTCCACATGGACATTTAAACGTTAGATATAAACAAACATTCCGTGATGTCCAGATGGTTAAAAATACCAGCAAAAACCCAACCCCCCAGAGCTTCAGTCAAAAATATTAAACTCCACTTTCCCTGTAACAGGGAGCCAACTACAATCAGGCTCTGTCCAAAGACAAAGTGCTGGAGGCATTCAGCAGTTCAGGCACAATCTGCCTGACTGCAAGTGGAATGGACAGATGCCACCTCAGGTCAGCAACCTTCCTCAGACTGATGAAAGAGGGAAAAGAGGCAGAGGCACGCAGGACAAAGCCAGCAAGTAAATAGGTGGTACTTGTGAGGTGTGATTAGCATATGGATGGAGTGGGTGCCAAAGGCTCAAGGTGAAAGGGACAAAATGCCAAATAAGGAGAGAACAGAAATATGAAACTAGGAGAAATATGGGTGGAAGGGAAAGGGGGAATATGGGACTGTTTGAGAGACGAGCGTACAAGAAAGGTCCTATTTAGTCATTCCTATTTAGTTATTACTTAGTTAATGAAGGGAAGTATGCTCATCTCTCAACTCCTTGTCCCATATTTCCCTTTTACCTTCCAGCCCCACCTCACACTGGTTTCACATTTCACAGACCCTGTTCTGATCCAACATGTTTGATCACTTTCAACTTCAGCCTTTGGCACTTACTCCATCCATTTGCCCATCACCCACTCACCTGAAATCCACCCATCACCTGTCAGGCAGTGCCCAACCCCCACCTCATTTCCAGCTCTCCCCCGTATTTCAGACTGAGAGCTCCCGACCCGATTAGTCATCTGTCCATTTCTTCAGAGGTTGTCAAACCCATCAAGTTCCTCCAGCACTGTGTATTCACTCACGATTCAAGCATGGGGTGGCTCGTGTTGCAAAAAAAGTATGCTTTGCAACACGAGGAATTTCATTTACCATGCACTCATACCAATAAAAAGCAACACAACACAAAGTTCAAACTCTTCCCTTCTTTGGCCTCCCGTTGACGGGACGATCTCGACTCCCGTAGCCGGCGGTCGGTCCATCCGTGTCCGCGGTCCTGCATCGGGGAGGTGAATCCCAGCTCACTCGGGGTCTAACCGAACCTTTTGCGTTCTTTGGAGCTTCGACATCGGTCTCTAACAAATTTGGAAAAGCCATCAATAATTTAGCACATTTATCCCATTAAACTGAAGAGGGTTAGAAATACATACCTTATCTTCCTATGACATCCATAAAGAACAAATCCAGGGAGACTTGATGCTGAAAAATCAAATTAACATAACATTTTAATGTTTGAAATGTTCCAACTTCCTTCTCAACAATTAGACAAAGTGCGGGAGTAACTCAGTGGGTCGGACAATCCTGGGTGAGAAGATTCTAGTTCTCAAGGTAAAAACACTTGGACACGTGGACAATGCCTGGAGATGCATCTCCAACCAGGACCATTGTGTCTCTGCAGTCAGGACTCCTACAGGTTGGACCAATATTAATGTAGTCGAATATATTTAGACTACCTTAAGAGTTTAAGGTCGGAAGAGTCCCAACCCAGAATTGCCAATTCATGTTCTCCAGTGATGTTGCTGCACCCATCGAGTTGTTCCAGCACTGACACAATTTACAAGCACAGCAACACCCCAGTTACATCAAATACCCATTATATTTCACAAGTGTTCTCCCAACCTTGTTGCCCGAAGCCTTACTCTCCACGTGAACATTAAAACGTTAGATATAAACAAACATTCAGTGGTGGCCAGATGGTTAAAAATACCTGGAAATACTCAACCCCCCAGAGCTTCAGTCAAAAATATTAAACTCCACTTTCCCTGTAACAGGAGCCAACTACAACCAGGGAACAAGGCTCTGTCCAAAGACAAAGTGCTGGAGGCATTCAGCAGTTCAGGCAATCTGCCTGACTGCAAGCGGAATGGACAGATGACATCTCAGGTCAGCAACCTTCCTCAGACTGATGAAAGAGTGAAAAGAGGCAGAGGCACGCAGGACAAAGCCAGCAAGTAAATAGGTGGTACATGTGAGACGTGATTAGCATATGGATGCAGTGAGTGCCAAAGGCTCAAGGTGAAAGGAACAAAATGCCAAATAAGGAGAGAACAGAAATATGAAACTAGGAGATATGGGTGAAAGGGAAAGAGGGAATATGGGACTGTTTGAGAGACGAGCGTACAAGAAAGGACCTATTTAGTGGTACTATTTAGTGGCACTATTTAGTGATTACTTAGTTATTACTCTTTAGTTATTGTTATTTAGTTATTACTTAGTTAATATTTCACTTTTACCTTCCCACCCCACCTCCCTCTGGTTTTACATTTCACAGTTCTTGTCCTTATCCAACATGTTTTATCACTTTCACCTTCAGCCTTTGTCACTTACTCCACCCATCTGCCCATCACCCACTCACCTGTATCCACCCATCACCTGTCAGGCAGTGCCCAACCCCCACCTCATTTCCAGCTTTCTCCCGTATTTCAGTCTGAAGGCTCCCAACCCGATTAGTCATTTGTCCTTCTTCAGATGCTGCCTGACCCACCAAGTTCCTCCAGCACTGTTGTTTATGCTCCAGATTCCAGCGCCCTGAGTTAAAAGAACTGTGAATAAAAAATAATTAGAGATAGTGTGGAAACTGGCCGTCTGGCCCACCGAGTCTGCACAATCCAGCGATCACACCATACACTAGCACTAACCTACACACTAGGGACAGTTTACTAAAATCAATTAACCTACAAATCTCCAAGCCGGCCTACAGATGCTGCCCGACTCATCGAGTTCCTCCAGCTCTGCTTTTATCGCTAAAGATCCAGCATCCTGAATTATAAAACCCTTGACCAAAAATAATTAGGAAACCCCATTGTTAATCTTTCAAAAACTTATCCGCACTGAAACCAAAAGAGGGGTTGAAATAGGAGCCTTACCTTCACACCATCTCCATGAGGATCACATCCAGATAGACTGGATAAAGTTGCAGGAACGTTACAGGGCGTGCAGCAGTTCACAATATCAGAGGAAACCCGACCGCAACAGACCAGACTCTACTGTAGCCGACAAACACATTAAATGAGACTTGTGTATCAGGAGAACAGCAATGGGGAAGAAGTTTATTCCATCTTACACCAACATTTGTCAGAACGGGAAGAGACTGTTTAACCCCAGCAGACACTTCCAGCAGAACAGGTCCAGTCCTTGGAGATCCTGGGTGGAAACAAACACAAATTATTCAGAGGTTGAAAGCAGAAAGCAAACAGATTGCAGCTACGCAGACACTCGCCAAACCAAATATAGATTTGAACTCTAAAGAACTACAGTAGGGTAAATGGAAGGGGCAGGATTAGTAAATTGAAATAACACCCAAGAACCATGACTATTAAACTCATTTTCCCTAGGATAACTTTAACCAAGGAATAACTAGGTCAGAAACAGTGCTGGAGGTACTCAGTGGGTCAGGCACCATCTGCCTGACTGCAAAGGAATGGACAGATGGTTCAGATCAGGATCTTTCTTCAGACTGATGGAGTTGGGAGAAAGCTGGAAAGAGATAAGAGCAGGACAAAGCCTGGTGAGTGATGCTGGATACAGTTGGGGCTGATTAGCAGATAGGGGAGTAGTGACAAAGGGTTAGGGTGAGGTGCACACCAGGGTGGGAAGTGTAGGGAAAGGGGGGTGTCCCTTCATCAGTCCACTCATCCCCAAATCACATTCCCTTTTATCCTCTTATTCCAAGCTAATGTCATCTGTCCATTTCCTCTACAGATGTTGCCAGACCCGCCGAATTCTGCCAGCACTGTTTATTTGTTCCATGGCATAGCCAAAACCCAGAATAAATCCCTGTTAGGATGAAGGCCAAGACAATGAGGAAGTGGGGAGCCTAATGAAGGCAAGTGGATTTGGACAAGGGTAATGATCCATTGGGCCAGACCAAAGTGGCCGTTCCCCAGTCAAGACCTCAGATTGGACGAGTCTTCAGGTCACCGTTTCCTCAAGCACAAGTACACACCATACAAAGCCCAGAGACAGAAGGCAGCGCCATCCAGCCCAGTGCTGACAGGAGAAGGTGATCATTGGTTTCATGCTGGCAGAAGGGAATCCACCACATTGGTACAGGCAGAAACTCACTACTATAGAGAGACACAAGTACATTCCAGTGGTCCCTGTTAAACTCCTACAAGTAGGCCCAGACCACAAATTTAGTGAACAAACCCTAATGAGGGGGGAGGGCAAATGTAATGTTTAAACTAAAGTGGGCCACAAGCCGAGAGAGTCAAGAGTCCAATTAGAGAAATCAGAGGGAGGGATCTGGGAAGAGAGGCTAGAGGAGTCAAGGCACAGGTACTTGATTGGGGACAATCAGCCATGGTCACAATGAATGGCGGTGCTGGCTCAAAGGGCCTCCTCCTGCACCTATTTTCTATGTTTATGTGGGACAGGGATGAGCGTACATTAGAGGGGAAAGGAGTAGGGTGACTGGAGTGTTGAGCGAGGTGCACACCAGTGTGGGTAGTGTTGGGAAAGAGGGGGTGTCCGTCCATCAGCACACTCATCCCCAATTCTCATTCCCATTATCCCCTCCAGGCCCATTACACCCGCATACCCCGTACACTAGCACTATCCTGCACACTAGGGACAATTTACTAAATCTTATAAATCTCCGAGCCAGCTTACAGATACTGCCCGACCCATCGAGTTCCTCCAGCACTGCATGTATTGCTAAAGATCCAGCATCCCGAATTATAAAATCCTTGACCAAAAATAAATAGGAAACCCCATTGTTATCTGTCAAAAACTTATCCCCACTGAAACCAAAAGAGGGGTTGAAATAGGAGCCTTACCTTCACACCATCTCCATGAAGATCAAACCCAGATAGACTGGATAAAGTTGCAGGAACATTACAGGGCGTGCAGCAGTTCACAATATCAGAGGAAACCCAACCGCAACAGACCAGACTCTACTGTAGCCGACAAACACATTGAATTAAATGAGACTTGTGTATCAGGAGAACAGCAATGGGGGAAGAAGTTTATTCCATCTTACACCAACATTTGGCAGAACGGGAAGAGACAGTTTAACCCCAGCAGACACTTCCAGCAGAACAGGTCCAGTCCTTGGAGACCCTTGGTGGAAACAAACACAAATTATTCAGAGGATGAAAGCAGAAAGCAAACAGATTGCAGCAACGCAGACACTCGCCAAACCAAATATAGATTTAGACCAACTCTAAACAACTACAGTAGGGTGAATGGAAGGGGCAGGATTAGTAAATTGTAATAAGACACAAGAGCCATGACTATTAAACTAACTTTCCCTCAGGTAACTTTAACCAAGGAATAACTAGGTCAAAAACAGTGCTGGAGGTACTCAGTGGGTCAGGCACCATATACAAAGGAATGAACAGATGATGTTTCAGATCAGGACCTTTCTTCAGACCGATGGAGTTGGGAGAAAGCTGGAAAGAGATGGGGAAGGTCAAAGCCTGGTGAGAGATGCTGGATGCAGTTGGGGCTGATTAGCAGACAGGGGAGTAGTGACAAAGGCTAGAGGTGAAGAGAAGACAAGTGTCAGACAAGGAGAAGAGGTGAGACATGAAAAGCCAGAGGGAGGGATCTGGGAAAGAGGGGAATGTGGGACAAGGATGAGCGTACATTAGAGGGGAAAGGAGTAGGTGTTGAGTGAGGTGCACACCAGGGTGGGGAGTGTAGGGAAAGAGGGAGTGTCCCTTCATCAGTACACTCATCCCCATGTCCAAATCACATTCCCTTTTATCCCATTACACCAGCATTCCTCACCTCTGGAATGTTGTCACCTTTTCACCTCTAGCCTTTGTCCTTTTCTCCACCATCACCCCCTCACCTGTATCTACCCATCACTTGCCAAGCTTTGCCCCATTTCCCTTTCCCAACTTTCTCCCACTACTCCAGCCTGAAGGTTTCCAAACTGATAAGTCATCTGTCCATTTCCTCCACAGATGTTGCCAGACCAGCCAAATTCTGCCAGCACTGTTTATTTGTTCCATGGCATGGCCAAAACCCAGAATAAACCCACCGTTTCCTCAAGCACAAGTACACACCACACAAAGCCCAGAGACAGAAGGCAGCGCCATCCAGTCAAGTGCTGACAGGAGACGGTGATCATTGGTATCATGCTGGCAGAGGGGAAGTCCACCACATTGGCATGTGGAACCAATATCTCACCCCCCCATACATCCCCCTCACTGTCCCCACCCTGACCAACAGCCCCAGGTACAGGCAGAAACTCACTACTAAATACAGACATAAGTACATACCAGTGGTCCCTGTTAGACTCCTTCAAGAAGGCCCAGACCACAACTTTAGTGAATAAACCCTAATGAGGGGGAGGGGCAATGTAATCTTTAAACTAAAGTGGGCCCCAAGCTGAGAGAAGCCGAGCCCAATTAGAGAAAACAGTCGTTAATCTTTCCCAAACATTCATCCACACTGAAGCCCAAGAGAAGGTTCTAAACAGGGGCCTTACCTTTGTACCAACTCCATAACCATATTCACACAGACCAAGTTACATACAAAACAAACCAATGTCACGTTAGCGATTTGAAGTCTGCCGACATCCTCCTTCACACTGGACACCGAGAGAAGAAGAGATTCCAACTGAAATTAAATGTCACGAGAAATTGTATCAGCCATTGAAAGGATTGTAGTGAACCCTACAGGGTAGCAGAATACATTGACTACTGTAATTCACTGGCACAGCAACATGCCAGCTTCGTTGAAGGGCAGCACAGCGGTAGAATTGTTGCCTTACAGCGCCAGAGACACGGGTTCTGTACGGAGTTCGTACATTCTTCCCGTGACCTGCATGCCTTTTCTCCGAGATTTTCAGTTTCCTCCCATACTCCAAAGACGTGCAGGATCATAGGTTAATTGGCTCAGTAAATATAAAAATTGTCCCTAGTGGGTGCAGAATAGTGTTAGTGTGGGGATCGCTGGTTGGCGCTGACTCGGTGGGCTGAAGAGCCTGTTTCCGCGCTGAATCTCCAAACTATACTACAGTAGGGTGTAATAAGACACAAGCCATGACTATTAAACTCATTTTCCCTAGGATAACTTTATCCAAGGAATAACTAGGTCACAAATAGCGCTGGAGATATTCAGTGGGTCAGGCACCATCTGCCTGATACAAACAAATGGACAGATGTTTCAGATCAGGGCCTTTCTTCAGACATGGAGTTGGAAGGAAGCTGGAAAGAGATGAGAGCAGGCCAAAGCCTGGTGAGCAATGCTGGATACAGTTGGGGCTGATTAGTAGATAGGGGAGTAGTAACAAGGGCTAGAGGTGAAGAGGAGACAAGTGTCAGACAAGGAGCAGAGGTGTGACATGCAAAGCCAAAGGGAGGGATCTGGGAAAGAAACGTGGGACAAGGATGAGAGTACATTAGAGGGGAAAGGATTAGGGTGACCAGAGTGTTGAGTGAGGTGCACATCAGGGTGGGGAGTGTAGGGAAAGAGGGGGTGGCCCTTCATCAGTACGCTCATCCCCATGTCCAAATCACATTCCCTTTTATCCCCTCTGGTCCCATTACACCCGCATACCTCGCCCCAGCTTTACATTTCACACCTCTGGAATGCTTTGTCACCTCTAGCCTTTGTCCTTGTCTCCACCATCTGCCCATCATCCCCTCACCTGTATCCACTCATCACTTGCCAAGCTTTGCCCCCTTTCCCCAACCTTCTCCCACTACTCCAGTCTGAAGGCTTCCAAGCTGATGTCATCTGCCCATTTCCTCCACAGATGTTGCCTGACCCACTGTTCCATGGCATGGCCAAAGCCCAGAATAAATCCCTGTTAGGATGAAAGCCAAGACAATGAGGAAGTGGGGAGCCTAATGAAAGCGAGTGGATTTGGACAAGGGCAATGATCTCATGGGCCAGACCAAAGTGGCCGTTCCCCAGCCAAGACGCAATGTAATGTTTAAACTAAAGTGGGCCACCAGCTGAGACAGGCCGAGCCCAATTAGAGAAAACAATTGTTAATCTTTCCCAAACCTTCATCCACGCTGAAGCCAAAGAGAAGGTTCTAAACTGGGGCCTTACCTTTGTACCAACTCCATAACCATATTCACATAGACCAAGTTATATACAAAACAAACCAACGCCATGTTAGGGATTTGAAGTCTGTCGATATCCTCCTTCACACTGGACACATAGAGGGGAAGAGATTCAAATTGAAATTAAATGTCTCGAGTAGAGCCAGGATGTTTAGGCACTAAAAAACTCTGAAATAGGCAGGCAAAAAGGCAAAGTAAAATTCCAAAAAAGGCACGAAAAAGGCATTTATTTCCACCACCAAAATATGGTAAAAAATAGAAAGGACCTGTCCCACTAATGTGACTTTTTCAGTGACGCTGGCAGGCGTCATAGGTCCTTGCAGGTTGCCGAAAATTTTCAACATGTTGAAAATCCAGCGGCGACCAGAACAATGTACGATCCTTCGGGCGACTACTCACGACCATACAGGCTTCACCCTGCGACATGTCGCCGTGGTGTCACTTGTATGGTCGTGAGTAGTCTCCTCAGTCACAAAAAGAGTCGTAGCGTCTTTCTGGTCACCGCTGAATTTTCAACATGTTGCACATTTTTGCTGACCTGCAACAGGCCCTTAAAGGTACACTACATTAAATGACCAAAGTTCCCTGGTTGCACATAATTACCAGCATATTTTTTCACATTATCTGTTGGTAAACTATGCCGTCTGTCAGACAGAATACATTTCAGTTGTGAAAAACGTCTTCCCTCCCCAGCTGAGGTCACTGGTGCGTACCAGAAACAAGCTACAGACTCTATATTCATGTTGATATCTTGTGCTTGAGAACTTTAGCTACATTTTCTATTTCTTCAAGATCTTTGTTCGCTAAAATCACTCTCACATTTCCCTTGCATGTCTTTACCTTATCGTAACAAGGCATTATCCTGGTGAAATCATCAACAAAGGCACTTATGGCAAAATACTGTTTCTCATGACTAGAGCCAGGATCAGCCATTGAAAGGATTGTAGTGAACCCTACAGGGTAGCAGAATACTTAAACTACTGTAATTCACTGGCACAGCAAAATGCCAGCTTTGCTGAAGGGCAGCACAGTGGCACAGCGGTAGAGTTGTTTCCTTAGAGTGCCAGAGACATGGGTTTTGTACGGAGTTTGCATGTTCTCCCAGTGATTAAGTGGGTTTTCTCAGAGATCTTCCGTTTTCTCCCACTATCCAAAGATGCGCAGGTATGTAGGTTAATTGACTTAGTATATATATGTAACATTGGTCCCTAGTGTGTAGGATAGTGTTAATGTGCAGGGATCGCTGGTCGATGCAGACTCGGTGGGCCAAAGGGTCTGTTACTGTGCTGTCTCCAAATGTGAAACTTACCATGTCACATGAAGTGTTCTCCCCAACACTGCCCCTGATACTGTGCCCTTTACCATGGACATTGAAACCCTGTGCACAAACAGAAACAGATAGGAGCATACAGGCAGTTCAAATATCTGGAGAAACACACCGTGACAAACCAGATACTACTTTAACTGACAAAGAAATACTTTGAATGAGACAGACAAATAAAGGAACAGTGGTGAAGTTTGGCCCAGTTTATGCAACATTTGTCAGCATGAGGAAGACAGTCTAACCCTGGCAGACTCTTCCAGCATCAGAGGACCCAGTCTTTGGAGATCCTGGGTGGAAACTAACACTAATTGGTCACCCTTTAGAAAGGAGCAGAGAGGAGAGGAAATGGATTCTGGCAACACACTAAACCAAATATAGATTTAGACCAATTCCAAACAAAAATACAGTTGGGTGAATGGAAGGGGCAAGGTTACTTAATTGTAAAGAGTTAAAAACAAGTGTCATGCATATTTCCCTAAGATTACTTTAACCAGGGGATGTAACCTGGCCTAAAACAATTTGCTGGAGCTACTCAGTGGGTCGGGCACCATCGGCCTGCCTGCAAAGGGAATGGACAGATGTTTCAGGTTGGGATCTTTCTTCTGACTCGTGGAGTAGGGCAGAGAAAGTGGAAGTGAAACTAACACCAATTGGTCACCTTCACAAAAGAGCAGAGGGGAGAGGAAATGGACAATGGACAATGGAGTAGGATATTCGGCCCTTCCAGCCAGCACCACCATTCCATGTGATCATGGCTGATCATCCCCAATCAGTACCCCATTCCTCCCTTCTCCCCGCTATTTTTAAGAGCCCCATCTAGCTCTCTCTTGAAAGCATCCAGAGATCCTGCCTCCACCACCCTCCGAGGCAGAGAATTCCACAGACTCACCACTCTGAGAAAAGTGTTTTCACGTCTCCGTTCTAAATGGCTTACTCCTTATTCTTAAACTGTGTGACCCCTGGTTCTGGACTCCCCCAACATCGGGAACATGTTTCCTGCCTCGAGCATGTCCAAGCCCTTATCTTATATGTTTCAATGAGATCCCCTCTCATCCTTCTAAACTCCAGAGTATACAAGCCCAGCTGCTCCATTCTCTCAGCATATGACAGTCCCGTCATCCCAGGAATTAACCTGGTGAACTACACTGCACTCCCTCAATAGCAACAAACACTCAAACCAAATGTAGATTTAGGCCATTTTGGCCTAAATCAAGTATCTTGCAAGGTGCCATGAAATAAAATGTATTATTTATGTGATTAGTGGATACAGGGGAGAGAGTGATGGGTTGTGATATTGACTAGGGGTGACATGGAGACAAAAGGTGCAACAGAAGAGAAGAGTGAAACGTGAAGCTGGAGGGAGGGATACGGGTGGAAGGGGATAGAGTGAAACACAAGACTGGTTTGGGAGGTGAGCGTACAGAGGGAAGGAGCAGAGTGACCAAGGTGTTGAGGGAAGTGTTCACACCAGGGTGGGGGTGCATGGAAACAGGGGGTTCCCGTCACCAGGGTGGGGGGAGGGGGGTGCATGGAAACAGGGGGTTCCCGTCACCAGGGTGGGGGGAGGGGGGTGCATGGAAACAGGGGGTTCCCGTCACCAGGATGGGGAGGGGGGGTGTAGAGAAAGAGGGGGTTCCCATCACCAGGGTGGGGGGAGGGGGGTGCAAGGAAAGAGGGGGTTCACTTCACCAGGGTGGGGGTGCAGAGAAAGAGGGGTTCCCGTCACCAGGATGGGGAGGGGGTGCAGAGAAAGAGGGGGTTCCCATCACCAGGGTGGGGGAGGGGGGTGCAAGGAAAGAGGGGGTTCCCTTCACCAGGGTGGGAGGGGTGCAGGGAAAGAGGGGGTTCCCATCACCAGGGTGGGGGGAGGGGGGTGCAAGGAACGAGGGGGTTCCCATCACCAGGGTGGGGGTGCATGGAAAGAGGGGTTCCCGTCACCAGGGTGGGGGTGCAGAGAAAGAGGGGGTTCCAGTCACCAGGATGGGGAGGGGGTGCAGAGAAAGAGGGGGTTCCCATCACCAGGGTGGGGGGAGGGGGGTGCAAGGAAAGAGGGGGTTCCCTTCACCAGGGTGGGAGGGGTGCAGGGAAAGAGGGGGTTCCCATCACCATGGTGGGGGAAGGGGGGTGCAAGGAAAGAGGGGGTTCCCTTCACCAGGGTGGGAGGGGTGCAGGGAAAGAGGGGGTTCCCATCACCAGGGTGGGGGGAGGGGGGTGCAAGGAAAAAGGGGGTTCCCATCACCAGGATGGGAGGGGGGTGCAGAGAAAGAGGGGGTTCCCGTCACCAGGGTGGGGGCAGGGGGGTGCAAGGAAAGAGGGGGTTCCCATCGCCAGTATGCTGATTTCCCTTTTATCCCCTCCCGTGTCCCATTCACCCATAAACCTCCCTCTGGCTTCATCTCCCACACCTCTACCCTGCTTATCTAACATGTTTTTATCACTTTCACCTCTGGCCTTTGTCACTTATTCCATCCATTTGCCAATCACCCACCCCCAGATGCCAGGTTTTGCCCCATCCCCACTTTCCATCTTACTCCCCCTACTTCAGTCTGAAGGCTTCCAACCCAAAATGCCATCTGTCTATTTCCCCACAGATGCCTCCAGCACTTCTGCTCAACATTCCACCACCCTGAAATACAAGGAACATGACCACAAAGCAATTAGGAAAGGACATTGTTAATCTTTCTCAAAGATTTACCCCATTGAAACAACAAGAGGGTCTAAACAAGGGCCTTATCATCATACCATCTCCACAAAGAATAGATAGACTTAGTTATAACAAAAAAGAGATCACTTTAATGATTGAAATCTCCTGACATCCTTGATCACACCCTCTATCACAAGCAGTACTTGGAACAGCAAGTTGACAAAGCCCATCTATTACAAACCATAGAAAACTGGGGACATTAAAAGATCTCCAAAGACCTTGGCACATCAACCAGAAACAAGTAGAACAACTGTAAAGGGAGAAACAGCAGCAGGAGAGATGATCCTACATTCACCTCAAAATATCAAACACTGGATTGACAAGGCCTGGAAAAACAACTCTAGGCCCAACGTTTCAAGGTCAGTTTATCACCACATGTACCAATTAAGGTACAGTGAAATTCAAATGCGTCTGCTGGAGTGAATCCTACAAGGTAGAAGAATACATTGACTATTTTCATAATCAAACTGGCACAGCAACATGCCAGCTATATCAAAGACATCACTTCACACAAACAGTGAACTCCCTGTTGCCCAATGCTGTAACTCTTTACTATGGGTATCAAACATGACCCTGCTGAGTTACTCCAGCAGTCCGTGAAACGTCACCTATCCATGTTCTCCACAGATGCTGCCTGACCCGCTGAGTTCCTCAAGCATTTTATCTTTTGAGTAAGAGCATTCAAATATCTTTACAAATCTCTGCAACAGTCTGTCTAGTCCAAAGCTCAATGAATGACCACTCCACACATTCCTTTCATCTGAAAGTTCTTCATAAGAAGTCATAATTAACAAGCTTTGATCAGGGTAGTTAACATTAACCATTTCACACAAGTGGCTGACATTTCACATTAACTTTCCTCAATCAAGTACAATCCACTATAAATTCCTCATTGTCTTCTTAATCATAAAAATTAGTCATCAACTGAAAACCAGTCTTCATAAAGTGCCCCAATTAAAACACAATTGAACAGCTATCCAGGAGACAAATTCATTCTTGCCACTGCCTTCACGAAGTAAAATGGAACCACACCCAGAAATCAGTCTGAGGCTCCCTATCCACGTTCTCCACAGATGCTGCGTGATCCGCTGAGTTACTCCAGCACTCTGTGAAACGTCATCTATCCATGTTCTCCACAGATGCTGCCTGACCCGCTGAGTTACTCCAGCACTCTTTGAAACGTCATCTATCCACGTTCTCCACATATGCTGCCTGACCTGCTGAGTTACTCCAGCACTCTGTCTTTTTTTTGTAAACCAGCACCTGTAGTTCCTTGATTTTCATCCTAAATCTTCCCTGGTTTCAGGGCTTTTACTAAGTTCAGCATCTGAGCAATGGGTGCACTACACGGAAATGAAAAAAGTCACAGAGCAACAAAGAACCATTTTGCAGTATAGAGCACAATATCTAACTTATAGACGGTGTTCCCATTGTGCAGTAAATTCACATAATAGGTCACTCCAATTTGTGGTCAACACTCCCACCGTGTGGTTTAAGAGAGAACTGCAGACGCTGAAAAAAAAATCAAAGCTGTTCAAAAATGCTGGAGTAACTCACCAGGTCAGGCAGCATTTGTGGAGAGAAGGAATAGGTGACGTTTCAGGTCGAGAGCCTTCTTCAGACTGATGTTGGAGTGGGGGGAGCGGGATAAAGAAAGGAAGAGGCAGAGACTGTAGGCTGTGGGAGAGCTGGGAAGGAGAAAGAGGGAGAAACCACTGAAATTGGAGAATGGGAAGATGTGGCCACTGGTGGGATCCCGTTGGAGGTGGCGAAAATGTCGGAGGATTATCTGTTGTATGTGACGGCTGGTTGGGTGCAAGGCGAGGACATGGGAGACTCTGCCCTTGTTATGAGTAGGATCGATTTTAACCTTTAAAAGTAAAGTGGATAGGTATATGGACGGGAAGGGAATGGAGGGGTATGGCCTGAGTGCAGGTAGATGGGACTAGGGGAAAATAAATGATCGGCACGGACTGGAAGGGCCAAGAAGGCCTGTTTCCGTGCTGTAATGGTTATATGGAGATGGGGAGCAGGAGCAGAGCTGTGGGATATAGAGGAGACCATGATAAGAGTGCTGGAGAAACTCAGCAGGTCAGGCACCATCTCAGGAGGAGAAGGATGGGTGATATTTTGGGTAAGAACTCTTCTTCTATTCCATCCCAAAATCTCTTGTTTCTCCCAAGATGCTGCCTGACCCACTGAGTTACTCCAGCAATATGTATCTTTGGTATAAACCAGCATCGGCAGGTCTTTGTTTCTACATTTACATCATTCAGATTCAATTTCAGTTGTGATAAGGTTAGCATATCATCACTTTAGTAAAGATACATCCTTTTATTTCTGACATTGTGCCCTTGGGTCCAAGACACTCCTACTAGTAGAAACATCCTTTTAATTCGAAGATACAGCACAATTCCAGTTGCACCAGAAAAAAAAAAAATTAAAATCCCTGGACACTTCAAATGACACAATTAAAAGGAAGTCAGCACGATTAATCAAAGAAGCAAATACAATTCAGTAGAGAGCGATAGTTTTCTCACCAACTTCATGCACTGGAGATGTAGATCCACATCAGACACAAGGTGAGGTTCTCTTTCTCTACCCTGAGCACTGCTTACAAGGGGAGACTCCCTGTCTCTACCCAGAACACAAAGACAGACTCCCTGTTTCTACGCTGAGCACTTCTCCCGACGACAGCCCAGGACCACCGCTCCCGACGACAGCCCAGGGCCACCGCTCCCATCCACAGCCCAGGGCCACCGCTCCCATCCACAGCCCAGGGCCACCGCTCCCATCCACAGCCCAGGGCCACCGCTCCCATCCACAGCCCAGGACCACCGCTCCCATCCACAGCCCAGGACCACCGCTCCCATCCACAGCCCAGGACCACCGCTCCCATCCACAGCCCAGGGCCACCGCTCCCATCCACAGCCCAGGGCCACCGCTCCCATCCACAGCCCAGGGCCACCGCTCCCATCCACAGCCCAGGGCCACCGCTCCCATCCACAGCCCAGGGCCACCGCTCCCATCCACAGCCCAGGGCCACCGCTCCCATCCACAGCCCAGGGCCACCGCTCCCATCCACAGCCCGGGGCCACCGCTCCCATCCACAGCCCGGGGCCACCGCTCCCATCCACAGCCCGGGGCCACCGCTCCCATCCACAGCCCGGGGCCACCGCTCCCATCCACAGCCCGGGGCCACCGCTCCCATCCACAGCCCGGGGCCACCGCTCCCATCCACAGCCCGGGACCACCGCTCCCATCCACAGCCCGGGGCCACCGCTCCCATCCACAGCCCGGGGCCACCGCTCCCATCCACAGCCCAGGGCCACCGCTCCCATCCACAGCCCAGGGCCACTGCACTCAAACACTCCACAACTCCCCCTTTTATACACAGCAGCTGACAATTTGCTAATCAGCTCCAATCAAGCCAATGACCACATTAACCCTTTGCCCACCAGTGGCCAATCAATGTGTGTTGCACACATCATGATATCCACCTGGCACAGTAGTTATCTGCGGGACAATAATTGCCCTTGTTGACTCATTGCTCTTTGCACAAAGTGGCTGCTTGCATTTCCTTAAGTCAGAGATGACCATAACACATAGAATGAGAATTAGAACATTCGGCCCATCGAGTCTACACCATTCAATCACAGCTGATCTATCTCTCCCTCCAAACCCCATTCTCCTCCCCATAACCCCTGACACACGCACTAATCAACAATCTATCTATCTCTGCCTTAAATATATCCACTGACTTGTGGCCTCCACTGTCATCTGTGGCAACGAATCCCACAGATTCACCGCCCTCTGGCTAAAGAAATTCCTCCTCATCTCCTTCCTAAAGGAACTTCCTTTAATTCTGAGGCTGTGCCACTAGTGGAAACATCCTCTCCACATCCACTCTATCCAGGCCTTTCACTATTCTGTACATTTCAATTAGGTCCCCCCTCATTCTTCTAAACTCCAGCGAGTACAGGCCCAGTGCCGTCAAATGCTCATCAAAGTTAACCTACTGATTCCTGGGATCGTTCTCGTAAATCTCCTTGGATCCTTTTTGTATTCTAGCTCCTCTCTACTTTCCCACATGGTCCTCGGATATATCATATAACCATATAACTATATAACAATTACAGCACGGAAACAGGCCTTCTCGGCCCTTCCAGTCCGTGCCGACCATTTATTTTCCCCTAGTCCCATCTACCTGCACTCAGACCATACCCCTCCATTCCCTTCCCGTCCATATACCTATCCACTTTACTTTTAAATGTTAAAATCGATCCTGCCTCCACCACTTCTGCAGGAAGATCATTCCACACAGCCATCACTCTCTGAGTAAAGAAGTTCCCCTCATGTTACCCCTAAACTTCAGTCCCTTAATTCTCATGTCATGCCCTCTTGTTTGAATCTTTCCTACCCTCAATGGGAAAAGCTTATCCATGTCAACTCTGTCTATCCCTTTTATCATTTTAAAGACCTCAATCAAGTCCCCCCTTAACCTTCTGCGCTCCAAAGAATAAAGACCTAACTTGTTCAACCTTTCTCTGTAACTTAGTTGCTGGAACCCAGGCAACATTCTAGTAAATCTCCTCTGTACTCTCTCTATTTTGTTGACATCCTTCCTATAATTAGGCGACCAAAATTGTACACCATACTCCAGAATTGGTCTCACCAATGCCTTGTACAATTTTAACATTACTTCCCTATTCCTATATTCAATGCTCTGATTTATAAAGGCCAGCACACCAAAAGCTTTCTTTACCACCCTATCTACATGCGATTCCACCTTCAGGGAACTGTGCACAGTTATTCCTAGATTCCTCTGTTCCACAGCATTCCTCAATTCCCTACCATTTAGCATGTACGTCCTATTTTGATTTGTCCTGCCAAGATGTAGCACCTCACACTTATCAGCATTAAACTCCATCTGCCATCTTTCAGCCCACTCTTCCAAATGGCCCAAATCTCTCTGTAGACTTTGAAAATCTACTTCATTATCCACAGCACCCCCTATCTTAGTATCATCTGCATACTTACTTATCCAATTTTCCACCCCGTCATCTAGATCATTGATGTTCATGACAAACAACAGTGGACCCAACACAGATCCCTGAGGCACCCCACTGGTCACCGGCTTCCAACCTGACAAACAGCCATCCACCATTACTCTCTCCCATTCAGCCACTGTTGAATCCATCTTGCTACTCCGCCATTAACACCCAAATATTGAACCTTCTTAACCAACCTTCCATGGGGAACCTTGTCAAAGGCCTTACTGAAATCCATATAGACAACATCCACTGCTTTACCCTCATCAATTTCCCTAGTAACCTCTTCAAAAAATTCAAGAAGGTTTGTCAAACATGACCTTCCAGGCACAAATCCATGTTGACTGTTCTTGATCAGACCCTGTTTATCCAGATGCTTATATATATTATCTCTAAGTATCCTTTCCATTAATTTGCCCACCACTGACGTCAAACTAACAGGTCTATAATTGCTAGGTTTATTCTTTGAACCCTTTTTAAACAATGGAATAACATGCGCAGTACGCCAATCCTCCGGCACTATTCTCGTTTCTAATGACATTTGAAATATTTCTGTCATAGCCCCTGCTATTTCTACACTAACTTCCCTCAGTGTCTTAGGGAATATCCTGTCTGGACCTGGAGACTTATCCACTTTTATATTTTTCAAAAGTGTCAGTACTTCCTCCTCTTTGAATCTCATGGTTTCCATAGCTACTCTACCTTTTTCCCTTACCTCACAGAGTTCAATATCCTTCTCCTTGGTGAATACCGAAAAAAAGAAATTGTTCAATATCTCCCCCATCTCTTTTGGCTCTGCAGATAGCTGTCCATTCTGGCTCTCTAATAGTCCAATTTTATCCCTCGTTATCCTTTTGCTATTAATATAGCTGTAGAAACCCTTTGGATTTACTTTCACCTTTCTTGCCAAAGCAATCTCAATTCTTCTTTTAGCTTTTCTTATTTCTTTCTTAAGATCCTTTTTACATTCTTTATACTCATCTAGCACCTCATTTACTCCATGCCTCCTATAATTATTGTAGATATCTCTCTTTTTTCGAACCAAGTGTCCAATTTCCCTTGAAACCCATGGCTCTTTCTGATTTTTACTATTTCCTTTCAACCGAACAGGGACATAAAGATTCTGTACTCTTACAATTTCCCCTTTAAATGTCCTCCATTTCTCTTCTACATCCTTCCCATAAAACAAAATGTCCCAATTCACTCCTTTTAAATCATTACGCATTCCCTCAAAGTTAGCCTTTCTCCAATCAAAATTCTCAACCCTAGGTCCAGTTCTGACTCTCTCCATAATTATATTGAAACTAATGGTATTGTGATCACTGGTCCCGAAGTGCTCACCAACGCATACCTCCGTCACCTGACCCGCCTCATTTCCTAACAGGAGGTCCAGCACTGTCCCTTCTCTGGTCGATACCTCTATGTATTGCTGCAAAAATCTATCCTGCACACATTTAACAAACTCCAAACCATCCAGCCCATTTACAGAATGTGTTTCCCAGTCAATTTTTGGAAAATTAAAATCTCCCACAATCACTACCTTGTGCTTACTACTAATCCGATCAGGCTCAAGATTTTTCTGCCTTCATATACGATAGTACCTGCAGTACTTCTTTGACTGTAACACTGTCAGCTCTCAAGACACTTCCATTGACTGCCCCAAGTTCCTCAGTCCATGGTCAAATCTTGTCCATCTCCTGTGGCTCCACACAGAGGTGAGAGGTCCCACTCTTGAGGGGATCTATCTACCACAGTCGCTGCCTCAAAAAATCTGGCAGCATCATCAAGGATCCACACCATCCTGGCCACACACTCATCTCCCCACTGTAGGTAGAAGGTACAGGAGCCTGAAGACTGCAAAGTCCAGGTTCAGGAACAGCTACTTCCCCACAGCCATCAGGCTATTAAACACAACTTCAAACAAACTCTGAACTATGACATCCTATTGCACTTACTCTGTGTAGTTTTATGTGTATATATATTGTATGATATATGGCCACATTGGCCACACTGATCTGATCTGTATTTATGTCTAAAATCCTCTGATGTGCTGCAGCAAGCAGGAATGTCATTGTCCTATCTGGGACACACGACAATGACCTCTCTTGACTTGAGTCTCTCTGGCTACCCTATATAAAATCTCTTGAGATTGTCCTTTGTACATCTGCCAAAGCTATAGAGCTATATGTGATCACCTTATTTCCTTTTTTAGCTAGCACCTTAATTCCCAAAACTCCTCCAGGGATGCGCCTGATCCCAGCTTGCTTTCCCCCTCACTCTAACAAGGACATGTATGTCCTGGATTCTTGTCAACTCTTTTAAAAACATCCCACTTCCCTGACGTTCCTTTATCTTCCAACAACCTGCTCCGGTCAACTTGAGTGAGTTCCTGTCTCATCCCCTGAAAGTTGGCCTTGAGGCTGGGAGATTGCAACCTTCACGTGGTCTGCCCTGCTTCAAATAATGCAATCAACCTGGCGCGCACAATCGAATAGAACAAGTTGTCCTACAACTTTAGGCTGTGCACGCCATACACACGAAGAAAGTTGGCCTTGCCCCAATTTAGAATTTGAACAGTCTGAAGAAGGGTCTCGACCCAAAACGTTGCCCATTTCCTTCGCTCCATAGATGCTGCCTGACCCGCTGTGTTTCTCCAGCATTGTTGTCTACCTTAGAATTTGAACACATGGGCCCTGTCCAGAACCATCTTAAACCTAATCAAACAGTGGTCATTGCTCATCTACTTGCCCTTCCCAATGTCCCTAGACTACATCAAGCTGCAGCTGTCTGTGTTGCACTCTTTTTTTTATTTTTAGTGAGTTAAAGTATTTTGTTTGGAGTCTATTCTTTTTTTATGTAGGGGGTGGGGGTGGGGGGGGGGGGAAGGGGAAACTACTTTACCTGGTCCCTATCTGGTCAGAGAGGCAGCTTTTCTCCGGGCTGCACCGTCGACCCGTCCTCGCGGCCTACCAGCGGGCCTGGAGCGGCGTTTCTTGAAGAGACCGCCCAGGACCTCGGCTTCGGCAGCGGCACAGCGCTGGAGCCCATCGCGGAGCGGGAGATGCCTTGCCTGGGTTGGAACTCCGGTGAGCTGAGACCGTGGAGGAAAACATCATGGAGCTGCGGGTCTGTGGAGCGGCCGGCTGCAGGCAGTGGCGCTGAATTTCAACATCGGGAGCCAGTGGGGGAGCTCCATTCAGCGCGGCCTTGTTGTCTTCGGCAGCCGCGGACTCCGGTAGGGAAGTGGCCGTTCAAGCCGCTGAGAGGATTCTCCCGACGCCGGAGCACCATCACCCGACAAGGACGGCCTGGAACATCGGGCCTCCGTGAAGGCAACTGCGGAGGCCTCAATAGGCCCGACTTTGGGAGGACATGGGATGGGGACTGGACATTGTGCCTTCCCTCATTATGGGAACCATTGTGGGGGATGTTTTTTGTGTTTAAAATCTCTCTATTATTGTTGTCTGTATTCTTTTTCATGTGCTGCATTGGCAAGAAACATTTCACTACATCAATTGGTGTACGTGACCAAAAAATGCCTTTGTGCCTTTTGTACCTTTGTTTTAGTTTTAGAGTTTTAGTTTAGAGTTACAGCGGGGAAACAGGCCCTTCAGCCCACCGAGTCTGTGCCGACCAGCGATCCCCACACACTAACACTATACTACACCCACTAGGGACAATTTTACATTTACCAAGCCAATTAACCTGCAAACCTGCACGTCTTTGGAGTGTGGGAGGAAACCGAAGATCTCGGAGAAATCCCACGCAGGTCATGGGAAGAACGTGCAAACTCCGTACAGACAGCGCCCATAGTCAGGATCGAGACAGCAACTCTACCGCTGTGCCACCGTGACCTGCCTCTCACATGTGAGGCTCTGACTGCTGGAGAAAACTCTCCTCAACACATTTGACAATTTTCACCCCGTCTAAACCATTCACACTATGACCATCCCAGTCAATATTAGGAACGTCAACATCCCCATCTACAACAACTTTTCACCTGCAATCTCCCGGCATATCTGCTCTAATTCCCATTGACTATTTGGGGATCTGTAGTACACCCCCAACAAGGTGATCATCCCTTTCTTGTTCCTCAGCTCCACCCATATCGCCCCACTAGACAAACCATCTGTAATGTCACCTCTGAACACAGCCGTGGCATCCTCCTTAACCAACAATGCAACCCCCCCCCCACTCCTTTACCCTCACCCCTGTCTCTCCTGAAGCTCCTGTATCATGGAACATTGAGCTGCCAGACATGCCCCTCCCTGAGCCAGGTACAATGTACCTATCCATGCCCCAAGCTGCCAGACTCCACTCCATCAACCAGGTTTCAGTCATGGCTGCAATGTACCTATCCATGCCCCAAGCTCATCTGCTTTCCCCGTCATTAAAGTACGTTCAAGTTAAACCAACGTTCCTTCCTCAGAAGGGTCTCGGCCCAAAACATCACCTAGTCGTTTACTCCAGAAATGCTGCCTGACTCACTGAGTTACTCCAGCTTTTAACCCAGAAATGCTGCCCGACCCACTGAGTTACTCCAGAAATGCTGCCTAACCCACTGAGTTACTCCAGTAATGCTGCCCGACCCACTGAGTTACTCCAGCTTTACCCCAGAAATGCTGCCCGACCCACTGAGTTACTCCAGAAATGCTGCCCGACCCACTGAGTTACTCCAGAAGTGCTGCCTAACCTACTGAGTTACTCCAGTAATGCTGCCCGACCCACTGAGTTACTCCAGCTTTACCCCAGTAATGCTGCCTGACCCACTGAGTTACCCCAGTAATGCTGCCCGACCCACTGAGTTACTCCAGCTTTTATTCCAGAAGTGCTGCCCGACCCACTCAGTTACTCCAGCTTTTACTCCAGAAATGCTGCCTGACCCACTGAGTTACTCCAGAAGTGCTGCCTAACCCACTGAGTTACTCCAGTAATGCTGCCCGACCCACTGAGTTACTCCAGCTTTTACTCCAGAAATGCTGCCTAACCCACTGAGTTACTCCAGAAGTGCTGCCTGACCCACTGAGTTACTCCAGCTTTTTGTGTCTGTCTCCGGTTTAAGCAGCACCTGCAGTTCTGCCTTCCTCGCCGGTGATTCTGTCCCCTATACTTCCCCTCATCGCCCTCCATTCTTGAGTCTCACAGCACCGTCTCATTCCCTACCTCGTGGAACCATCTTCTCTCTTGCTGGGCATCCAAGTGACAACCTCTCTCTACGTCCTGTCCAAGAGGTTCTGTCTCCATGATGGTCCCGAGGTCAACCAGCTGCTCCTCCTCCTCTTCTACTTCTTGTCGGGCTCTGGCAGTGTAGACGCTGCTACGCGTATTACTGCCCTCCACAGGTCAAAGTTTGAACTAGATTCTTACATACAGTCCTGTAACATGCAGGAATTGAAGAATAGCCCTGGATATCAGTTGATGTTTCTCACTGTGTCCAAACAAAGCTAAAACAGAAAAAGCCTCAACTCCAAGTCCTGTCAGTCTAACAAACAATATCTTTCTTTCTACCCTATACATTTTACATTCTAGGAAAACATGCTTAACTGTCTCATTACTCCCACATTCACACAAGCCAGAAACATGTTTCCCTACAATGCACAAATAGTAATTTAAACCACAGTGTCCCAACCTCAATCTACACAGTTTAACCGAGTCCCTACGCGACAGAGATGTACAGAAACATATTTTCCTAACTACATAGAAAAGTAGTGTCTACCCCTGACTTCCTTTTCCCATCCTCTCTGCCATTCTTTTGTTAAGACCTCTTTAATTATTTCTCTCAGTTCCACTCTCCCCAATGATACATGGATATCTACTTCTCTTATTAAACTCTCCTTTGCTATGAGGTCCACCTGCTCATTCCTCCTCACCCCAGCATGCCCCGGAACCCAGCAAAAAGTGATGTTACACGCAAACCCAATTCTAGAAAACACACTCAAGATTTCATTTAGAATGTCAGGACGAGCTTTAGATTTCCCTACTCTTAAAGTTTCAAGAGCAGCTGCAGAATCAGAACAGATAATGTCTTCTCTAAAACTGGCTTCCTCAATCCACCATAGAGCCCATTGAATTGCCATTAATTCAGTCGTGAGAACAGAGCTTCCATCAGAAATGCGTTGGCCAAACGTCAACCCAAGCTGCTCCACATACACTCCAAACCCAGCTCTCCCACTAACTGGATCTTTAGATCCATCTGTAAAAACCATCAAAGTGCTCTCAGTGATTGAATTAATATCAGTGATATTCCACTAGTCTTGGAGTCACCTCGTGCTTATATTTTTCCTGAAGAAAAGCAAACTCAATAAACAGTTCAGGAAGAACCCAATAGGGCACAGGTAGCCATATTGTATGCTCTAAAGTACCCCCTTGTTCCAAACCCAGCTTCCTAGCCCACTGATTTAAATGTGTTATATTTGTTACCATCATCACCCTCTTGCAACAAACACCTTGCTGGGAAGGTATCATTACATCCACAAACTTTAGCCCAGTAATGTAACCCTAGCTTAATGGGCCTTAACCATAAGGGCATTTCTCCCATTTCAACAATCAGCGCAGGGACTGGGGAAGTTCTGAAGGCTCCACAGCAAAGCCTCAAAGCCTTTGCCTGCAACACATCTAGCCTAGCCAGAACAGTTTTCGCCGCAGACCCATACACAAAACACCCATAGTCAAGAGAAGATCTGATCATGGCCTGATAAATTAGCATCATTGTCTCCCTGTTGGCCCCCCACTCACACCCAACCAGACTTCTCATAACATTCAGAACTTTCCCACACTTCAACACAGTTTTACCTCCATGCACAGCCAGTCATATGCTCTTCAAACCAAACACCTAAAAACTTAAAAACCTTTACCTTCTCCAATAGAGACCCATACATATACAGCCCTAACTTAGGTAACTTTCTTTTAAAACCAAATACCATATATTTAGTCTTAGAGGCAGAGATTTTAAAGCCCCATGTGTTCCCCCATTCCTCTACAGACACTAACACTCTTTGAATCTGTTTTAAAACAAACTCTACATTACGACCTCTTTTCCAGATGGCCCCGTCATCTGCAAACAAAGACAGACCAAATCCTCTAATTTACTAAATATGTCATTTATTATGATATTAAATAAAACTGGACTGATAACACTTCCCTGCGGGGTTCCATTCTCTATTTCTACAGTCTCTGAACTGACACTACCAACCATTACTTGTATTGTTCTATTCAATAAAAAATCCTTAATCCAGTTGAACATTCGACCCCTGACTCCCAAGTCAAAATGTTTAATCATTAATCCCTCCTTCCACAAAGAATCATATGCCTTCTCAATATCAAGGAATACACTCACTACTGTTTCCTTGCTTCTAAATGCCCTTTTAATATCCTGATCCAAAACTGATACAGACTCCATTGTAGACCTTCCATTCCTAAAGCCATTCTGTACATCAACAAATAGTCCTCTGGTTTCTAAAAAATAAACTAGTCTGTTGGTTACCATCCTCTCCATAATTTTACAGAGCACTGCTGTGAGCGCTATAGGGCGATATGAACTAGGGTCAGATGCCTCTTTGCCCAGTTTTAAAATAGGGACCACGACTGCATGTTCCCATTCTTTTGGTAAATAACCCTCTGCCCACACAGTATTAAACAAAGCTAAGATTTCATCAAGTACAATATCATCCAGATGTTTAAATAAGTCATACCACAACCTATCTCTCCCCGGGGTGGTATTTGCCCCGGACATAATTGCATTCTTCAACTCTTTTATAGTAAAAAACAGATTAAAGGTATGATCATTTACTAAACTCCTCTCCAGCTTCCACTGATTAACTGCCATCAGCTCGGTTCTCTTTCTACACCTCTCCACTCCCATGTTCTCTGATCTATGCATTGCTTGAAAACTGTCAACACACGTCTGCTTTTTCCTTATTGGAGACTGCTACCACCTCACCCTTCTGCAACACTGGTAACAAACTTCTTTTACATACTCCTGACATTCTACGCACAGCTGACCACAAATGCCTTACTGGAGTTTCAGGGCCTAGCGTACCGCAAAACGTCCTCCAACTATTCCTCTTTGCATCCTTTACAACTCGTCTTGCTGCTGCCCTTAGCCTCTTGTACTCTATTGCATTGACCAAAACTGGATACTTTCTTAATTTTCGATAGGCTATGTTCCTATTCCTTACAGCTTCATCACATTTTTTATTCCACCAAGGAACAGACATACGGGACCTAGGTTCCTGCTTCACAGGAATAGCACAGCAAGCTGCCTCATGAATCATGAGACTAATGGAAGTATTCCAACTATCTACAGAACCCTCACTATTAACCTCTCCAACTAAACTTTGAGCCTTCTCTTGGAATTTATCCCATTTGGCCTGAGAAAAGTTATATCTAGGGACTTTCTTTTCCACTTCTCTCCTCAAATCCCTACCAAACCCACATGAAATTGGATAATGATCATGACCCAGTGTATCTCTATCCATTACATCCCATTCAGCAATTCTTGCCAAGTTTGATGAAGCAAGTGATAAATCTATGTGGCTGCAAGTGTTTCTCACAATATTATACCTAGACGGCCTTCCATCATTTAACAATGCCAACTTATACTTATCTAGAAATTCTTCAACAATAACACAATTTTTATCCCTGTGATCACTACCCCATAAAAGATTATGCGCATTAAAATCTCCAAACCATATAACAGGACACCTTACCTTCTCCATTATCTCATCAACATCTGACAATACCAAGGGTTGACAGGGGTTATAATAATTTATCACAGTAATAGAATTCTGACTGCTCCAAACCTCCACAGCCAAAACCTCAAGATTAGAATTAATGTCAACTTTCCTATACTGCAACCCAGTCTTAACAAAAGTTGCACAACCCCCACCTGATCTATCAGACCTATCTAATCGCACACATTGATAACCTGGGATTACAAAATCTAGACAGGGCTTTAACCATGTCTCTTGGATACATATTAATTCTGGTGCTTCTTTAAATTCATCAACAAATCTCTTTAACTCTTGACCATTTCCAATCAGATTCCATGCGTTCCATTGAAGTATATAAAACATTATGATGTTAATGAGGATCATCACATTCCACATTGCTGATATACTCCATATTGCTAGCTCTCGACAACAGTGACCTCTCCATACACTGACTCTCCGTCATGTACTGATGCAACTTTTCTGGCGGCTGGTTTACACTGAGGAACCTTTCAGCTGCCCCCACCACTAACCTGAGGATATCAGACTGGTTAGCTGCTTTCTTAGCTCCTACCAGCACATCAGAAACAAAAGACAGAAATGACTCCTTATTAAAAATCAACATGTCAGATGGAAAAGCCGACGGCAAGTTTGGCACAGTGATCTGGCTTCCTAGCACCACTCTGGTCCCAGCGCTCACATCTCCGCGTTCTCCAGCCACCCTTTGATCTGCCTCTGCATATGACACGTTGTTCTGATCCTTCACTTCCTGCACTCGCTTCGCCTGAATAAAGCACTCACAACCATGAAATCCTGCTGCATGATCCCCATCACAGTTAGGGCACTTAGGATCCTCTGCCTTGCAATTTTGTATTGCATGATCTCCACCGCACTTTCTTTTACCCCGACAAGACCCAGCAACATGTCCAAACCCCTGACAGTTATAACAGCGCAACGGTGGTTTAATGTACTCCCTCACTTGATACGCCACACAACAAGAAACACTCTCTGTGGCAGTACTCCATCTTTGAACGTAAGCAGGACCGGCGGGTCCCCGACTCTATTCCTACTCTTAAATCTCACAACATCAGTTACCTGCGCCCCTTTAACGTTTTCTAAGATCTCCTTCTCAGACAAGCCAACATACATCCCATACACCACTCCCTTTATTCCCTGCTGTCTTCCTCTAGGGAGCAAACTCTCCACCTTGACCACCAACTTCCCCACACCCCTAGCATCATTAAACTGTTTTCTGTCTTTGCAACAAACTTTTATCATCCCATTATACAGAATCTTGGCCTGAAAATCCCTGCCTATGTGGCTCTCTAAAGCGGCGGTAATTTTTAATGGATTCACTGCTCTAAATCCTGCATCAGCACGACAAATTCTTCAATAATTCTAGTTCTCCTAACTTTATTTCCTTCGTCTCCTGACATTTCGGGTCTTTCGTCGATGCCTGTCTCTTAGAGCCCCCCTTTTCCTTACCTACAGTCTGCCACCCACCATTCCCTGAGGCCATGGGCCTCTAGAACCCTTCCTTTCTTAACACTAATCTAATTCTACTAATACTAGTCCTACAACTAATGAACTAAATGGGGTGAAAAAAAACCAGCCACCCTCCAACTCTGCTCTATCCAGCCTGCCCCCGAGCTTGGCCTGCAGCAGGCTGAGCTGCCGCAGCACCAGCTCCAGCTACGCCGGCAGTCCCGGCCTCAGTCGGTCAGTCAGTCAGCCGGCGGGGACCGTGTGTGTGTGTGTGTCGCCATCGACCGTCGGAGAACCGCTCGTCAATTCGCCGCCATTCTGTGTCCGCCTTCACATTTGAAAACAAACCGCCATCTTGCCTTTTCTAACTGGATCTTTAGATCCATCTGTAAAAACAATCAAAGTGCTCTCACTGATTGAATTAAGATATTCCACTATTCTTGGACAGCTGCTCCTCGTTCCCTAACGTGGGCTTTAAGGAGCTGCTCCTGGTCACACAGGTGTTGTGGTCATCAGGTGCCTGCAGTTCCCCCCCTCCTGCCCTCCCCCCCATTCACTGCCCCTCCCCCCACTCACTGCCCCTCCCCTCCCCCACTGCCCCTCCCCCCCACTCACTGCCCCTCCCCCCCACTCACTGCCCCTCCCCTCCCCCACTGCCCCTCCCCCTCACCCACTACCCCTCCTGCCCTCCCCCCTCCTGCCCCTCCCCTCCCCCTCACTCACTGCCCCTCCCCCCCTAACCCCCACAGACCTGTGGTGGGGTCCGCACACAGCAGAGAACATCAACACCAGGCTCGAGTTTGTTTAATAATTTATTAAAAACTAATAATTTATTAAAAGGAGGAAAGAGGGAGAGGGCAGGGAGTGGAGGGAGAGCAGAGGAGAGGGTCACTGAGGCCATTCCTCAGTCTCCATCGTTTTCCTGCTGTTCCGCGGGTCACAGGGAGTTTCTCCCTCCTCCGATTGGTCGGTGTTCTTGTCCTCCAGGTACTGGTAACCTTTAACCTGTGTCAGGGATCATAGGTCAATCCTTGTAAACCTCCTCTGGACCAAAGATCCTATAGCGGAGTATATACCCTAACCCTGACCCTGACCCTGACCCTGACCCTAACCCTGACCCTGACCCTAACCATGACCCTAACCCTAACCCTAACCCTGACCCTAACCCTAATGCTCCGCTATAGGATCTTTGCTCTGGACCCTCTCCAGAGCCGGTACATCCTTCCTCAGATACGGGCCCCAAAACTCCTCGCAATATTCCAGATGCTGCCTGACCAGCGCCTTGTGTAGCCACCGTTACACCCCACCTTGTGTAGCCACCGTTACACCCCACCTTGTAGAGTCACCGTTACATCCCACCTTGTGTAGCCACCGTTACACCCCACCTTGTAGAGTCACCGTTACACCCCACCTTGTGTAGTCACCGTTACACCCCACCTTGTGTAACCACCGTTACACCCCACCTTGTGTAGCCACCGTTACACCCCACCTTGTGTAACCACCGTTACACCCCACCTTGTAGAGCCACCGTTACACCCCACCTTGTAGAGCCACCGTTACACCCCACCTTGTGGAGTCACCGTTACACCCCACCTTGTAGAGCCACCGTTACACCCCACCTTGTGTAGCCACCGTTACACTCCACCTTGTGTAGCCACCGTTACACCCCACCTTGTGTAGCCACCGTTACACCCCACCTTGTAGAGTCACCGTTACACCCCACCTTGTGTAGTCACCGTTACACCCCACCTTGTGTAGCCACCGTTACACCCCACCTTGTGTAGCCACCGTTACACCCCACCTTGTGTAGCCACCGTTACACCCCACCTTGTGTAGCCACCGTTACACCCCACCTTGTAGAGTCACCGTTACACCCCACCTTGTGTAGTCACCGTTACACCCCACCTTGTGTAGCCACCGTTACACCCCACCTTGTGTAGCCACCGTTACACCCCACCTTGTAGAGTCACCGTTACACCCCACCTTGTAGAGTCACCGTTACACCCCACCTTGTAGAGTCACCGTTACACCCCCACCTTGTAGAGCCACCGTTACACCCCACCTTGTAGAGCCACCGTTACACCCCACCTTGTGTAACCACCGTTACACCCCACCTTGTGTAGCCACCGTTACACCCCACCTTGTGTAGCCACCGTTACACCCCACCTTGTAGAGTCACCGTTACATCCCACCTTGTGTAGCCACCGTTACACCCCACCTTGTAGAGTCACCGTTACACCCCACCTTGTAGAGTCACCGTTACACCCCACCTTGTGTAGCCACCGTTACACCCCACCTTGTAGAGTCACCGTTACATCCCACCTTGTGTAGCCACCGTTACACCCCACCTTGTGTAACCACCGTTACACCCCACCTTGTGTAGCCACCGTTACACCCCACCTTGTGTAGCCACCGTTACACCCCACCTTGTGTAACCACCGTTACACCCCACCTTGTGTAACCACCGTTACACCCCACCTTGTAGAGTCACCGTTACACCCCACCTTGTAGAGTCACCGTTACACCCCACCTTGTGTAACCACCGTTACACCCCACCTTGTAGAGTCACCGTTACACCCCACCTTGTAGAGTCACCGTTACACCCCACCTTGTGTAACCACCGTTACACCCCACCTTGTAGAGTCACCGTTACACCCCACCTTGTGTAGCCACCGTTACACCCCACCTTGTAGAGTCACCGTTACACCCCACCTTGTAGAGCCACCGTTACACCCCACCTTGTAGAGTCACCGTTACACCCCACCTTGTAGAGCCACCGTTACACCCCACCTTGTAGAGCCACCGTTACACCCCACCTTGTGTAACCACCGTTACACCCCACCTTGTAGAGCCACCGTTACACCCCACCTTGTGTAACCACCGTTACACCCCACCTTGTAGAGCCACCGTTACACCCCACCTTGTAGAGTCACCGTTACACCCCACCTTGTAGAGTCACCGTTACACACCTGTTGTACACCTGTTGTACACCTGTTCTACACCTGTTCTACACCTGTTCTACACCTGTTCTACACCTGTTGTACACCAGCCGTCTGTAAATAAATGCCACCATTGGGTTATTGATTCGACGCAGATGAACATTTTGGGGAATCCTCCACCAGCTCCGCCTCTGATTTCCCGATTCTGTCCCCATTTACAAAATAGTGACCAGTGTGTGGCCGCAGTGACCACAGTGACCAGTGTGTGACTGCAGTGGCCACAGTGGCCAGAGTGGTGTGACTGACCCACACACACCAGGCCGTGGGTCAGGTGGGATTCAAAGCCTGGCCTCTGCAGAGACTGAGCCTGGATCCAGTGGTCAGTGTCCAGTGTCAGTGACCAGGCAGAGACTGACCCCCCCCCCGTGTGGCCGCAGTGGGGACGGATCATCTCTGTCAGCAGGTTAATCATTGACCGTCTGGGAGAGAGGATTAAACTGCAGAAGCAGGAGGGCAGTGGCCGGAGCTGTAGCCATGGAGTGTCCAGCTTGTCTGATCCTTCTCTTCCTCATCCCCATGTCCTGCCACAGCCCCACGCGCCGTACGTATACCCCCTCTCTCTCCCCCTCTCCCCCGCTCTCTCCCCCTCTCCCCCTCTCTCCTCGCTCTCTCCCCCGCTCTCTCCCCCTCCCCCCCTCTCCCACTCTCTCTCCCCCTCTCTCTCTCCCCCCCTCTCTCTCTCGCTCTTACTCCCTGCTCTCTCTCTCCCCCCCCCTCCGCCTCTCTCCCCCAATCTCCCTCTCCCTCTCCCGCTCTCTCCTCCCCCTCTCTCCCCCCTCTCTCCTCCCCCCCCCCTGGTGGGGCAATGAATGGTGGACGGGGTGAGGGGGACAGGGGGAGGGGGAGTGTGAGGGGGAAGAGGGGGGAGAAAGAGAGGGGGTGAGGAGGATGGGCCCTGTCGGGGAGATATTGACGCTTCTCTCCTCTCAGCCAACTGCGATTGTGGAAACATGGAGCGAGAACACGGCCAAAGTCCGCCTGGACACGGGGTACGTCCCCCCCTCCCCCTCCCCCCCTCTCCCCCTCGTCACCCCCACCCTCCCCCCCCTCGTCACCCCCACCCTCCCCCTCGTCACCACCACCCTCCCCCCCTCCCCCCTCGTCACCCCCACCCTCCCCCCCTCCCCCCTCGTCACCCCCACCCTCCCCCCCTCCCCCCTCGTCACCCCCACCCTCCCCCCTCGTCACCCCCCTCGTCACCCCCACCCTCCCCCCATCGTCCCCCCCTCCCCCCTCCCCCCTGGTCACCCCCACCCTCCCCGCCCCTCTCACCCCCCTCCCCTGCCCCTCTCCCCCCATCCCCCGCCCCTCTCCCCCCCTCCCCTGCCCCTCTCACCTCGCCTACCCCTCTCACCCCCCTCACATGCCCCCCTCACCCTCCCCCTCCCTGCCCCTCTCACCCCCCTCCCCCGCCCCTCTCCCCCCCCCCCCCCCGTGAAACTGCCCACGGGTCTTCGACCTTCCACGTGGAACTTTATCGAGCCCGGCTCCAAAGTCCGTGTGGACTCTACTTATCAATAGTTTAAAGTTGAAACAGAAAGTCCCAGCTGCTGATGGATGTAAACCTCCGTCAGTCCCAGCCGGACGTTGATATCCTTCACGAAACATTCCTCTCCACTCTCACAACCTGCGAGAGATTCACATCCAACCCCCACTCACCTCTCTCAGGGCCCAATAACCTGAATCACATGTCCTCCATTGTCAGAGTGTGTGAGGCCCAACACAAACTAAAGCAGCAGCTTCACCCCGCTGGTTTGAACATAACCCCCCCTCTCTCAGTTCCTCCCCCCACCCTAATTCTCCCCCTGTTTCCACTGTCCGGATTGTTACACCTCATTTTCACTTCCCTTTTTACGAGGATGTTGCCGGGACTAGAGGGTGTGAGCTACAGGGAGAGGTTGAGCAGGCTGGGTCTCTATTCCATGGAGCGCAGGAGGATGAGGGGGGATCTTATAGAGGTGGATGACATCACGAGAGGAATAGATCGGGTAGACGCACAGAGTCTCTTGCCCAGAGTAGGGGAATCGAGGACCAGAGGACACGGGTTCAA